>JAVQJD010082309.1:0-14148 GCA_036023655.1 Nannoperca australis | reverse complement strand
CTACTACTACTACAACTACACTACTACACTACTACTACACTAATACTACTACTACTACAACTACACTACTACACTACTACTACTACTACTACAACTACACTACTACTACTACTACACTACTACTACTGCTCTTACTGCAACTACCAGTGTTAAACTAATACACAGTTTAGTTACAAAAATTACAAATAAATCAAGATAAAGTGCCAAAATGAAGTCACCTTTATGGCAGTTTGTTAGTTTTAGTCAACAAAAACTTAAGACATTTTAGTCTTGCTTTTGATGTGCATTTTTTAGTAAGCATTGTGAGGCTACAGCTCTCACCACCTTTATGATAACGATGTGTTTACAGAGTGCCCATGTCACTTTGCTCTGCAGTAGTACAACAGATGGACTCTCCTGAGTAAATCCACTTGGTCCTCAGCTTTGGACCTAACTGGAATATCTCCACAACTGTAGGATGAAATTACATTTTGTACAGACATTCATAGTTCCCAGTGGATGAATCCTGCTGAATTTTGAATCACCACAAAGAGGCTGACGTTTGTTGTTCTGAATGAAAGATCTCCACATTCATGTTGCCTTGAGAGTGACGTGAAAAAACTTTGATCGTTTCCCTCAACTGTACTTTGCCAGTTAAACATGCTCACACACTCAAGTAAGATGGTGAACGTTACACTAAACATCAGCACGCTAGAGTTATTATTGTGAGCATGTTAGCATTTAGCTCCAAGCACCTCTGTTCTTTAATAAAGCCTCACAGAGCTGCTAGCACGGCTGCAGACTCTTAGTCTTGTTGCCGTCAAAGAACTGGTAATGTTAGTTAACATCACTGGCAGAGAGATAAACTACTCAATGTCTGAAAGATAAAGATTAAGATAAAGGCACCACTTCCTCCCAGGCAAATATCTGGATGTCAAGGCACCACGAGAGCTCAACAAGACCAAGCTTCTGCTTTTCTTTGTGGGAGAGGATGCTCGCACCTGGCTGTCACCATGACAACACTTTGGCTTGGACAGCGAGAAGCCTGGGTGTGTCCCTGGATGATCAAACATCAAACATGGCAGCTGTAGCTTTTGTAGATTCCTCCTGTACAACATCAGGAGGATTCACCCCTCCCTCATTAGGGAAGCAGCCCGGGTGCTCATTCATCTCCCATCTGGACTACTGCTGCTTTTTCTTATCTGATGTGTGTAAACTCCAAACAGTTCATGCTGGAACATCAAGTGATTAGCACCACATTGATCAGCTAATCGTCAGCTGATCTCCCTGAATGCCTACACAACACTGAACCAACTATACACCCATTCATACATTAACCATGCGACTGCTGCTGGCAGCAAACATCCAAACCACATCCACATTTTATGATTTTAAAGGAGCATTCAGTAATTATCAGCAGGGGTTCACAGGTGACTCACACCAGCCACTCCCCTGTTACCTCAACAGCTGCTGAGTCTGTGTGTGTGTTGTTCCAGGTGTGTGTGCAGGGATGGATACGAGGGCGACGGTCACTCCTGTTCTCCCATCAACCCCTGCCTGAAGAGCAACCGAGGAGGCTGCGACACTAACGTAAGACTTACTGCTTGTGTGTGTGAGTGTGTGGACGGTAATAAATATTTCAACCTCCCTTTGCATTTGACTTGGAAATAATTTGCCCCTCCCCCCAATTTCTGAATATAATTAAAAGTAGTTTGTACAAATAATTTCATTAATCAATACCACATGTATTTGTTATTATATTTCCACAACAACAGCCAATGAGCACATTAGAAGTGAAATTAGTAATTGTCAGATTGATGGAAAAACTAACAAAAGGTGTCTGGCACTCTGTTTTTAAAATGAGCACCTGAATAACAAACAAATAAGTGTAGTGGTCAGACGAAGTACAGGACAGGTTCTTCACTTTAACCATGACTTTGTTTCTGTAGCTTCTGGATGATATTTTTAGTGTGTGCATAGTTTTGTTCTCAAACCTATTTTTTGATTGCATAACAAAGACACAAAAATAACCCATTCACCCAAAGAGAACCTCAGTGTCTCCGAACACAGAACCACAAATCTTAAAAAAACAGAAACAAACTAAATTTAAATGTTGTTTGTTATTTGATAGTGTATTAAATGCATATGGTTTACTTTTCCATTGGTCTGTGGTATACTGTTCATTTCTTTGCACCATTAAGCCCAGTAAGAAATTCCACATGTGAAATTTCCTCCTGTGTTCATCCTGTAATAAATCTGACCGCCCACAAAACATCTGCTCAGAACATGAACACATGTCAGTGTGTCCTGGATCAGCTCTGTTGGTATGGATTCATCAGCAGATAGCACGTTTAATATCTCTCCCTCCCTCCAACTCTGTCTCCACAGGCACAGTGTGTGTATGTGGGTCCAGGTAACGCGTCGTGTGTGTGTGCTGAGGGTTGGACAGGTGACGGCAGAGTGTGTGTGGAGATCAACAACTGTCAGTCGGAGAGTCGAGGTGACTGCAGCCCCAACGCAGACTGTTTGTACATCGGACCTGGACAGGTCTGTTACTAACAAATTATGTATAATAAGCATTAGTTAATAATCATTAACTAAACACCTGTTGACAGTTACTCACAGTTTTTGTACATTTTACATTTTTCTTCCTGTTTGAGATGACTCATCCCCCCTCCACTGTTTATTAAAGCATTGTTGATGTTCATATTTTAATAAATGTAACAATCAACTCAGGGAGATGTGTGTCACTACACTGCCCTCCTTTCCAAGTCTACCCATTATCTCCTGTTGCCTATATGATTTATTACCTTGTTGCTAATCAGCTGCCTGACTGTAAATACTGTAATAGACTTGACAACAGTCTGTTTTTCTGTGTGGCTACAGAGTGAGTGTGTATGTAAAACTGGTTACATGGGGAGCGGCATCGTGTGTGACTTAATTAACCCCTGCCTGAAGATGAATGGAGGCTGCCATGACCTGGTAAACACACACACACACACACACACACAACATGTCAGCCACGAAGAAAGATTTGGGTTTATTCACTGAGCATTTAAAAGATTGGTTTTGTTTTCATAACTGTGGCCGTTCTGACTGAGTCGTGCTAACTTTACACTCACCACCTCAATTGTTGAGATTCGGGAAACATGACTTTGGCAAAACAACATGTGCCTCTCTAAAACCTTCCAACTAAGCTTCAATTTTTACATAAATTACTATTTAGTTTAAATGTAATTTCCAGACTTTCAGAGATTCAAATGCTGATACTTTGTTCTGAAACTCATCTATACTGCTGTGCACTCTGTCAGGCAAAGTGTGAGCTGAAGGAGGGCGAAGTTCACACCTGTACCTGTCCTGACGGCTACGCTGGAGACGGAAACATCTGCTACGGGTCATTACTGGATGTAAGTATTCAGACCTGTATCATATAGGAAGGTCCCGGTAAAGTTTATGTGGCCTGGTCCTGTTCAAAGTCCCTTAATATTGGATGCCTGCCGATACCAAGTCTGATCCGATGCTTAAATACTATTTACATACCAGCTAGAAGATGTGCAATGTTGATTAAATATGTATCTGACACATTTAAATAATTGACTTTGGCAAACACATTTTTCACGAGCTACTTAGCGACGGTCAGCGTCAGCTAGAAATGAGAAGCTGCTACCTGAATGTTTTGTACACTGCTGCTACAACCCGGATTCATCTACAGTGCACAGTCTGACTAACAACCATAACTGTGTGTGTGTGTGTGTGTGTGTGTGTGTGTGTGTGTGTGTGTGTTTGTAGGAGCTGGACATGAACCCAAAGTTGTACTTTTTCTACCGACTGACTCAGGTTTGTAAGAACCAGACTCACTGCTCTGTAGTTACTCACAGTTTTCTATTCAGCATCCTGTTTTTACGCTAAGTTAAGTTATAGCATATCTGCCGCAATGTGTTCCAACTAAGCTACATTTGAACCTGAATGCCCAAACTAGTTTTCCCTTTGGGGATTATTGAAGTTATCTAGTCAAATCTAAATGTAAAAAACTGTACTTTTGGGAGAAAAAAACTATAACGTTTCCTTTCAGAATAGATGTAGCTGCTGTAGTAATATGGCTGGTCAGTGTTTAAAGAAATAACATAAAGATGACATCAGTATTTGTTTGTGTGTTGTCAGAGGTACAGTCGCCTCTCTGAGGACCTGAGTGGGAACCTCACACTGTTGGTTCCATCCAGAGAAGCTCTGAGGAACATTAGTTCAACTCAGGACTTGTTCTGGACCAGCCGACACCACCTGCCTCACTTCCTGCGGTCAGTCACCTTACACACTGATCAGACGTGTGTATCAAACTCACACACACACACACACTGCTCAGGAACGCAGCAGTACTTTGAGTCTGTGCCGGGATTCTACCACAGACATCGTGTCTGTAAATGAATCTTCTCCAGAGTCAGATGAGAAGATGGAGATCTGTTTCTTGTCTGTGTGTCCAGAACAGAGAAATGTTAAACCTAGCTTAGCACAAAGACAGGAAGAATAGCTATCAATCTTCTCATCTGACTCGCTAACACAAAGATCTCCCAAAATGTGCGACTATTGCTTTACTTTACTTCAGTGGAGAAAACGTTGGTTCTCAAACAGTAACCAGTATTCACTGAAGGGTTTGACCCATCTGTCATGGTGCAAATCTTCTCTGGAACATTCGACTTGATGGACGCAGGCTTGAAACCACCTCCACAATTTCTCAGAAGCTCATTGTGAGTTTCTGTTTAGTAAAATGAGTCGTAACCATTTCCTGTTGCTCTTCCTGGTGGCAGGGCCCACTTCCTGCCCGGGATCTACTCTTTAGAAGATTTGGACAGACTGGTGGGCAGCAGGCTCCCCACCCTGAACTCCCCCACCTACTGGGAGATCAGCAACAACAGCGGGGTAAGAATGGGGTAAATGTGATTGATTGACTACACGTTTAGGTAAATTTACCAAGACCACATGTGTATTAAGAGGTTAGGGTTAGGACACATACACACTGTTCGCTACAATTCATGTGTACACTCTCGCACTGATATCCATTTGGGAGATGCTGTCGCGCTGCGGCACTGTGGTTGCATGTAAAGATGTTCTCTGCGTAACCCGGTTTCTTGAGTGGATCTAAATGTATTGACTGTGACCTCTGCTGTTCACCTAAAAGCAGTAGAAACCACAAACTGTTGGTTTTCATTTTTGCGCGTGACTGGATTAAATAAACAATATGCAACGTGTTAATTAGTGAGTTTTAAAAGCTAGACACCTCCGGACCACAGGGCTGTACTTAACTCAGATTTATATCCATGTTATCATTTAACTCTCAGAGAGAAAGTGAATAAGAACGAGCAAATCTTTAACTTTTCCTTAAAGTTTGAATGTGCAGTATTTGCCGTCATTGGGCAAGAATTCTGTAATTACTGTTCAGCATTAGAGTATCTACACAATTAATGATAAAAAATGTATGACGGAGGCACCACCTCCAAATGAAGGACAATAAAATTAAACAAAAACAAAACATAAAATGATCAGTCTTATTATCAAAGGTGTAAAGTTCTTTAACATATTGATCATTGATTTCTGCTAATGAACAAAAACTTAGTGATAGAGGAAATACTTTTTTTATTTATTTATCTTTATAGTCTTTGAGGTTTTCCCACTCAGATGATTTAAAGTCAGGATTTTATTGCTTTTATCTGCTAGCAGATGATCTCATTTGCATGACCCCAACCAATCATGCAGAGGAGCCAGAATGTCTGGCAAACAGACCTGCAACGTGTCAGCGGTGTCACTTCCACTGAGTGCACTTCAAAGAAAGTAAAAAAAGGGTGTTGATTCATGCCCATCTTCACCTCCAGTTCAAATTTTGGGAAACAAATCCAGCTTGTTTCCCTTACAGCAGATTGTAATTCGAGTGGTCTTGGCTCTGTTTTCAGGTTTTAGAAAATCTAGCCTGTGAGGGGAGACACCGGCCAATCACAGGTCATTTAAGAGAAAAGTTGCGTTCCTATTGGCTGTTCGACAAATGCAGGTGCACGTCCCTTCAGATGTTGAAAGCCTGATTCAATGGCGGAAAATCCTGCAACTTGAGATACATTTCCTAGTTTTCCAATTTGCTTACAGTGGCATGTAGAACAAAACAACACGCACCGGCTCCGTGCAGAACATGTGGGCTCATTATGTTCGATGCCATGGCCCTCGTGTCGATGTTACCCGAGAGGCAAGGTGACAAACAACAGGGAATAACTTTTGAGCTTTACGAGCCTCTCATCCCGCTGTCAGACGGCGCTGCAGCTGTTCTCGGAACCTGGAGTGTTCTCTGCCCTGCGGCTGCAAAGTGCCAGAGGGGCGTCAGGTTATGGCAAGAGAGGCCGGGGTCTCCGTGAGGCTCGCACCGCGGAGAGCGAGCCCTACAAGTCATAAGGTTGTGCAGGGCAACCGACTCCTGCTGCTGCTCCTTGAGGTTTTGGGTTTGGTATGAGCGGAGTGATACGAATCAGCAGAGAGAAGCTTTAAATGACTCCAGTAATATAAACACACCAACAGATAAGGCTGCATTGTATTTAATGAATAATAGATACACGGTTTTTCTCAGGTGGCGTTGAACTGCAGCCTCAGTAAATGTTTTATAATCGTGTTGCTTCATTCTTGAACATGTCCTTGCAGCATCACACTATAGTTATTTCCTGACCTCTGTGATGTCGGATAAATCCTCTAACGGAGACTGGAGGATTAATTACTCATAATTTGCAAGTAACTGTTGTTGTTTTTTTCCAGGTGATCCGCATTGGAAATGCCTCCATCCTCACTCACAACCTGCCTGCAATCAATGGCTACATCCACATCATAGACCAGGTGAGAGTCAGCCTCGTAACATCCAGGAGGTGCAGCTAGTTTGTCCTGATGGTGGCGCTAGAGGAAAGATCATGGGGTTGTTGAAAGGTTTCATCCTCTGGAGGCCATGAACATCCTCAGCAGATTTCATGGAAACTGGTTTGTTGAACAGACAGACAACATTATCCTTAGAGGCTTAAATCAAATCATTTTGAGAGGGATTTCATCAAATGATTAGATCTTTGGTTGGATCGTTCAAAAGTAGCTCAGCAAACATGAGTCTCTCGAGAATACAAGGGATATGGAGCTGTTGTAGAGGACTGTTAACCTCCACACACACACACACACACACCCCTTACCCGGGTCGTTAGGTGGAGGACGAGGGAGACGTGAATAAATTAGACCTGAATCTAAAGTAGAACGTTTAAGTGAGTCTTTTTGTGGGTAAATTAAGCAAATTTGAGTTATTTTGGTTCCTAAAACAATACTGCATGAACTGTAGCCATGTCTGTTTATTTGTTTGTTTTTGTGTGTTCAGGTTCTGGCCCCACCCCTCTCAGACCTCCCCCCCGAGCCGCCCACCTTGATGGCCTTCCTGAACTCCTCTTCCGACTTCACCCTGTTCAGAGAGTACGCTCTGGTAAGACATCTGTGTGTCTGCTTATCTGTGTGAACTCAAACTTATTAGGTTTTTTTCAGTGTGTTTTAGTGTGTGTGTGTGTGTGTGTGTGTGTGTGTGTGTGTGTGTGTGTGTGTGTGTGTGTTTTTACAGATGTACAATCTGTCAGGAGATCTGCGTGGGCTTGATTTCACCCTCCTGCTGCCAACAGATGATGCCATCAGGCAGCACCTCAGCAGGACTAACTCCTCCCTCCTGGTACGTCCAGTTGATATGAGCCTGCATACCCTGCTATGATCAAAATGACACAAAAAAGGATTCTACAGCACACACATCACATGTTAATCACTTGTTCTCTGTTCTCATTCGAATTAAAACCAAAAAGAGAGGTTGGTTCATGATGCCATCCCATAGTTTTGCTTTAACTCATCTGAATACCGTCTGTCTACATAGATGAAGGATTTGCTTACATAGAACCACTCGAATCTCTTAATTTTAAACTATATTTGCTTAAAGCAGTAACGACAGTGTTCTGTCACATACAGACGGTCACACTGAGGCAGACTGCTGCCTGCTGCAGCCTTCAATGTCACTAACAACACGCTGTCTGCCCATGACATGTAGCTGCAGTGGCAGTTTGTTTACTTTGCCTGTTGTTCCTCTGTTGGAGCTCAGTCTGCCAGCTGCTGTCAATCAAACACAGACAGGAGCACGCCCCTCCAGCTGCCTGAGAGTAGCAGTATTTCTGATATTTCAGATGTAAAAATGACACAGCACAGATAGTATGGGTTATTTTGCTCCTACCAATCAGTGTATGACTAACGTTTGTCATGTTAATGATAGAAATATGTTGATTATTTAGAGTTGACAACAAACTGCGCAGTGCAAACCTCTCATCCACACTTCCGGTGCATGAAGATGATTCCCTCATTCTTATTTCCTCTAAAAAAGTTTTGATTGGTCAGTTGTTTTTCCAACTGGTTAAACAGCTGCCAATCGGCACAACAACAGACACATCATGGTCGGTGATTATCAATTAACCAGAATGATTCTTCAGCCCACCTCTTCTGTCTCTTTCTGTCCAGGACTCTGATGTGTTCAAGTACCATGTGATTCTCAAGGAGCTGCTCTTCCCCGACCAGCTCTCTGACGGCATGTTGAAAAGCACGCTGCTGGGCAGCGACTACCAGGTCCAGTTCCACTTAAACAACAACAACCAGGTAACAATAGTTGGACCAGCACGAGCTTCACAGTCGTGTCACTGATCTTCCAGAAGCTGTCTCACACCAGAACATTGAAGGCAGTTTTTTTGATTGATTTCCTGATTGACACACTTGAGAGCAGTTATATTTTCCGATATATTTTAATATGTATACATTTTACCTATTTTACATCTGAGGTCAGAGAGTCAGCTGCAGAACAGCAAAATGATTATAGCATTTGTCTTCTGAGTTTGATTGTCAGTAAAATGCCTCTGACTGTCTGTTAACGGACTTCACTCCACCGAGGAGAGTTCCTGCTCACAGCTGCTTCATCAGGTGACGATACCAAAACTTTGACAGAAAATGAAAGCATCCTAAATGTTGATGGACTCTCGCTTATAGACTTTATATCCCTATAAAGCAAGTTTCAAGTCTCTTCAAGTGAATATTCGTAGAATTGACCAGAGGCTAATGTTTGCCTGGAAAGAAGGTAATCAATCTAAAAACCGATGGGATGATTTGACAGATGAGAAGCAGTTTTGTGAAGTGTAAAAGAATCACTGTTCATTTGCTGAGACATGCAAACAGTCCGGTATGATCTTTTATTAATGTGTACATCTTGATCAGGTGGAGTGAAGAGTCTGATTTGTTTCCGCTCCTCCAGACAGCTGTGAACGACGCTCCTCTGGACGGCAGTTTCACTGAGACGCAGTCCGGCGTCATCATAGTCCTCCCTCAGGTCCTCACAGTCCACCGCAACAGATGCAGCAAACAGATTACCCTGCAGGTCAATGTAAGGATTGAGGGGGTGATGGATTGGCGAGTGAATGAATGAATGGGCATATGATGGGATAGATGGAGGGATGGATACGTGTAGCAGTGCTAAGTGGTCTGGATGAAGTGGAATATAGATCAGAGGGCTTCTTCAGAGAGACTTTGTTGCAGAAGGAGATGTGGTTCAGACGTCGTTATTCCAACCCCTCTTTCCCTCTCTCGTTCTTGTCTCCAGGGAAGGTGTTCAGACTGTGAAGGACCACCTCGATGCCTGTTCATCTACAAACCAGTAAGGAAGTTGTTACAGCCTACAGGGGATGGATACAATAACATGAACACCTGTGCAGCATTATCCAGAAACACCAACTACATCCTCAAAATCTTTGTTAAATCATCTCCCAGATTCTAACATTCACAAAGTGAGGGTCGAGAGGACCCTCGCACTGTGTTGTACAGGTGTTGATGTTATTATTTGCACCACACGCTCGAAAAACAATCACGAGTTTTGACGAGTCATGTGTTTACTTTTTCTCTGCGAGTGCGTGTGTCCGACCACATCTCTCAGTTGGGTTTTTCTAATGTGTTCTACTGCAGATCAGAGAACAGTTTCCGGCCAACATGCAACCCAACTGTAAATACAGGAAACGAGTCGGATCCAGGAGGAAGTCTGTGTCAGGCTGTGTCATCAAATGTCTTCGGTTAACCACGGTCTGCTGACACTAATGCTATTACTTTAGCTTCACCACAAAGATTTTACATACAAAATGAAGCAAATATGATTCAAATGAGAGTCTTAACGTCTTGTCCGTACGTGTGCTTGTGCATTATACATTATAAAAGGCAGCAATATTATGTTTTATTTGTAATTAAAGATGAAAGATGTGCTTTCCTCCTCTCACTCTGTCATGTTCATAGTGAAGTTTTCATAACTGACTGAAGAGAAAGTATAAACCCCCAAAGGTCTAATGTCTTTCTGGGTCGGGACCATTAAGAGGTTAATTCGTCTTGAAGGGCAGAATAAGTTTATAATTATTATATAATTAATGCAGCCTTTGAGAGAACTGTACACACTCTTCTTTGTTGGTATTATTTTCTAACTCACTGCTGCTCTTTCTGTTGTGGTCTTGTGATATAAGGATTTACATAACAGACACACGTCTGAAAGACAGAAAGCCTTGACCTTAGTAAACGGATGAAGCCATGTCTGAAAAAGCTTAATAATAATAATAATAATAATACTGATGGTCAATCCTGCAGGATCACTCCTGTTGCCCCGGTTACTTCGGCCACGAGTGCTTCAAATGCCCCGGAGTCGTTGGCAGCTGGTGCTCCAATCACGGGGAGTGTCAGGACGGTAACCATGGCAACGGGGAGTGCCGTTGCTACGAGGGTTTCCATGGCACCGCGTGCGAGGACTGCGAGCCGGGACGATACGGAGTCAACTGCGAGTCCAGTGAGTCACAAACGCACTCATCCTGACGGAATCACTCCTGAACACACAGAAAATATGAAGTCCTCACTCGCCAATACTTACTATCCTGCATCCGGTGTTTCTATAATGTTTGTGTCCTTCGTCATATAGCACAAGGTACAAACAATAAACAGGTCCGGAGTTGTGACCTGACATCCGTTCTGCACAACACGCTTGTATGAGGCCTTTATTCTCCGTGTGAACGCTCAGAAAAACTTTGACAGCCACAAAGAAGAAGCAGAAAGACTCTGACAGCCTGAAGGTTTCGTTTGTCGTCTTGTATTTTGACTTTGTGAAGCACTGTCCAAGCCTCGTGGTTGCTGTTGTTGTTGAGTGAAACTAACACCAATGAGGCTAACGGTCCTGTGAAAGCTGTGATGCTAACACACTTGCAAGACTAACAAACCTGTGACACCTGTGAGGCTCAGAAACCTACAACTTGGACAAACCAGCTCGGCCAATAATCAAACTATGATGCTGAGCGAGGAGATGAGTCAAGAAAACACTGCTGTCACAGTTAACGTGTGTGTATATGTGTGTGTTGCAGAGTGTGTGTGTGCCCACGGAAAGTGTGAGGAGGGTCTGGAAGGAAGTGGCAGGTGTGTGTGTTATAAAGGTTGGAAAGGAGCTTCCTGCTCTGTAGGTAAGACAGAGACACACACACGCACACACACACGCACACACACAGTGCAATTGTAACCACACATAAAATATTTTCTCTACCCTTTGTCACCTGAAATCTTTGTGTGTGTGTGTGTGTGTGTGTCTCAGAGATCAGAGATGAAGCCTGTGGAGGTGTGTGTGACGAGAACGCCAAGTAAGTCCTCCTGTTGCGTCTGCAGCTGGTTTGTGTGTGTGATCTGGATCTGGGTTCGGAGAAGCTGTAAATGTACTCAGAATACACAGGGACGAACAATACAGAGACAATAACTGTTAGTGGATCAATAAAACTTTTGATTTGCGTCTGCATTTGTTGATGACAAGAGAAATATAGAATAATGTGTGACTTATATGAAGTATTTATCCTCTGCGGCAGCTGTATAACAGGGCCAAAGGGTTCAGCTGCTGCCTGTGTCTGCGTGGCTGGATATGAAGGCAATGGAACTTACTGCAAAGGTAGAAACATGCACACACACACACACACACACACACACACTGCACACATATAAAATCTGATTACTTTTGTCTCTCTCAGAGCTGGATTTGTGCAGCAGGTCTAATGGTGGATGTTCAGCGTTTGCCACCTGTACAAAGGTGTCGGCTGGAGAGAGGACCTGCACCTGTAGAGAGGGGTACACTGGAGACGGGGTCGTCTGCCTGGGTAAGTAGTCCTGATCCCTGACCTCTGATCCCACAGCCCTAATCTGAACCTCTAGACATCCAACCAAGACCTATAAAATGTTTAAATTTTGTCAGTTCAAGGCCTTAAATGTTCGTAAATACGGAGCCTGCAAAGGATCATGGTTGGATATTTGTTTTCTGAACTACTTTTGCATTTCCTCACCAAAAACATTTGTGTTATCTTGCCCCCTTCAAATATTTTTGGGATTCTCCTGATCCATAGGAACAGTCAGTGTTTTGGTCCAGGCCAGTTATAAAACTCTGCCAGCTTAGAGAAACACTACAGACAGGAGAGAGAATGTGAGCTCCGACCGTATGCAGCCTCTGACTCACTGGCTATGAGCACAGCAGCTGCCTGGCTGTGCTGGTTGAAGCTCATGCTGGGGTCTCAACCAGCGGCGGCCTACTACATAATACATAATACTGTATCATAGTGCAGCTCAGCCCTGCTCTGTGGATCAGAGGGACTCTAAAACCTACTGCGAGGAACGCCCACGTGACCTTTCGGTGGCTCCTTAGCTAAATATGTTATGTTAAATTCTTTTAAATTTACTTCTCCAGATTCCGATGTGAAGATATCAGAAATCAGTTTCATCTTTGTGCGTCCAGTACAGAGACAGGTCCAGGACGTGCAGGGAGAAACACCATGCAACGATTTATTTAAATGTTGTATATGTCATTAAGAAATGTTCCAACCTGTCGTGTGCTCACAGAGATTGACGGCTGTCTGGTCAACAATGGAGGCTGCCACACGTCCGCAGAGTGCATCAGAACAGGCGCCAACACTGTAAGACAAACACTGTACCGAGGCATCACTGTACTGAGACTCAGGTCAGGTGAAGCCACAACAGAGCGTCGAGGTTTCAGAAGGGGTCTCATTTTAGTAAGGGGCCAAATAGCATCTGTGGGGTTCTTTAAAGTAAATTTCTTTTTTTTTTTTGCAAACTTTGGTGTTATTTTTATAGTTTTGGCCACCGTTTCTGTCAGTTATGAAGTTTAATTTACAAAGTAGTAAAGTATGTCCGCTCTTAGCCGGTTAAATCCGATCAGACTAAAACTGCATTTTTCTCGTCTAAAACAGAGCTTTTTGTATGTAAATCTTAAAACGGTAACTTTAGTAAACAAGTATGTACGAGGAAAACTGAACTTTACCAAGACAGTGACGTAAGCTGCCCACTGTCGGACAGCGGCTGTGTAGCAGTAAAGTTAAGGAGTCTCTTGCCTCAAACTTTCTCTGTGATAGTTTGTTATGTCTGTACAGCTGAACACACAGCAGAGCCGCTGTCATCAACCAGTATTTATATTCAGGATTAAGGATATTATAACGGCAGTTCAGCAGCGTGGGAACGACTGCCGGTCAACATGTAGTATTTATGTTTCACACACTGATAAACGAAACTGATACATATGTAAACAAGATGAACTATATTGTGAATCTGGCTGCATTAAACACAGTGTAGAAGACAACAGAGAGCAGGACAACACTGAATGAAGACGTGGCGGGTTTGTCTCTCAGTGTAGTCAAAGACATCTTTCTGTAGTCTCTAACTTTCTCTGCGATCACACATTTCAAATCCACTAAAGTTCCTTAACCTGTATTTGTACTGTCAGACGAAGTTGTGTCCATAAAATAATCGGTCCTGTCGGCTGTGATGCAGTTTTGTTGTTTGCCAACTAAAAAGAGAACGAAGAAGAAGAAGATTTAACCAGTTCTCTGTTGGTGGGCCGAGGTTTTTATATAGTTGCGGAAAGTGTGGACGCAAGTTGTTTTTAACTTTAGGCTGCTTAATGTAGACGTGGTCTTTATATATATATATATACACTACCGTTCAAAAGTTTGGGGTCACATTGAAATGTCCTTATTTTTGAAGGAAAAGCACTGTACTTTTCAATGAAGATGACTTTAAACTAGTCTTAACTTT
>JAVQJD010082292.1:0-17317 GCA_036023655.1 Nannoperca australis | reverse complement strand
TATATCACATATGGTTGTAACATACCATATAAAAATCATATATTTTTTATATATGTGGCTATTCACTACTACTACATCTATTCCATGTGGTATAAACTTATATCTTCATATATCCAGACAATGAATGTAGGTGATAATATATGGCCTTATAGGGAACATATATGGCAACATCACTTTTGATATAGGGCCATATTATATTTCCGTATGGGTCAGTTCATCACAGATGATGTCTTGCACAACCTCGAGCAACCTCAACACGTAACACGGGGCTGCTGGCTGTCTTATAGTATCAAGCTATAGTTACATCACTACTCTTTTTTTTTAATGTTCAATATCTCCATTACCATGGTAAAATGAGAGAAACCTGTGTGTTGGAAGTTGTGTTTTGAAACTACAAAAACTCAAATTAAATATCAATTCATGCAAATGGTAGTATCCAGCTATGGCGATATTTGTATATATCCATCTCGGTATCCCATATATTCTGGGTAACACCGTACTCGTCTAGTGTTAGGTGCTACTTTCTGAAAGATTGCGTCAGGGTGGAGGCAGAAATCTCTGAGACGGATATTTCAAGTCCCGTTGAAGTAAAACCAAACCCTTCTTGCTGGCTATAGTGGACAAAAGGTAGCTATGAATGTTAAACACAAAAACAGGGAGCAGCTCAAGTCTACAAGTGCTTCTTTGTTCACTTAAAGCAGAAGTAACCTTTTGAGAAAAGGTTGTAAAAACAGCTCCCGCCACGACCACTAATGATATTAGCAGTATTAATCACTGAAACTAAACCCGTCTTGTTAGGATGAAAACGTCCCAGACTTGACAATTATGACCCGCGTCTGGCTTTTCTATAAACATCTCATGTATCAACATTGAGCATAACTAAATACCGAATGAGCCACCACTCAACTTAGATGCATCAGATGAATATTTATGAAATTGGGGTACACGCTGGAGAGTTTCTGCCTGGTGAATGTTAAAGCGACGACAATTTCACTGCTCATTATCAAAACCTGGATCGTGACATGATTCAACATATGTGCAAGTTAAAAGAAGCTTTACATGTGCTACATTGTTATGTTGATAAGTGAATTATTTGACCAAGTTTCATCATGACAGGGCAAACTGCTCTGACAGATTTTGCCACGTTCCTGTCAACAGGGCTTGTGTGTCTCAAAGTGAAAGACCAGCTGTGCAAACCATAAGACTGACTGTCAGAGACCCATCAACCCTCCATGTAGAAAGTGGCCTGATCAGGACAAGGAGTGAAATACTGCGGGTGTAATTTGCCATGGTTGCAGGATTAGAACGTTAAATATCTGCACCACACATATAGCTGTTGAGAATTTGGCAGCGTTTAAATACTTCGACTTAATTAATATTGTACATTTTCTACATGATACCCTCCTTCCAGAGATATCGCTGTTCCCCGAATTGTAAGCCTCGAGTGCCCGATCCATAATCATCAGGAAACAGCATGTGACTACAGACTAATAGCTCTCTAGCAACCGGTGTTTCTTGGAAAATGGAACTGACTGCTTTTCACTCATAGAAAAAGTTATCGCATTACTTCACTAAGTGAGGTTCAAGTGTGCACTTAATTGAAAGAGTGAAATCTGAACAGCATGCCGTGCCCAGTTAGTGTTGGTGGGAGATTCTGCATCTTGACTCCTTCTGAAGCAAAAAAAGCGACTCTGCCGGTCATTATGTGTGAGCCTGACAGACAGTCAGGACGTCCATCAACATCAGTTTGAGACTTGGGACCTCTGGAAGGTGCCGAATGTCTTTAATTAAAGTTTCACAAGATCTGCCCTGTTGTATTTCATGTTATGTGTTGTGTCGTTCTTTATTGCTGTTTTCTGGTAATATTTCAGTGCACTGCTTTGTCATGGTGCTCCAATTAAGTTTTTTTTGTACGTTACTGTATATGGTTGTTGAGCCAAAGACACACACACTACTCTGGTCTCTAACTCAACAGTGTCACTAATTAACTACATTACTCTCTCGTCCATTTTCTAAGGTCAGCTCGGACAAAGTTGTCTTCCATGTGCATGAATAGAAAATGAGACCTCACGGTTTAACAAGTGTGGTGGATTCAGACTATCTTATTCACCGATCGTAATGACATCCGGAATAAAACATGTACCGACTTCTCTCTCAGCCTGCATACGTGGTGACAGAAATATGATCGCTTACCACCATGAGTTGACTGACAACCGTCATCAGCGCTGGGGTTTCGCATTGATGTGTCCAACACCACCCGCCTCGCCGCCACTGGGTGGCCAAACAAAACCTACGTGTGGCTGCTGTGGATGAAGAAATCTGCAATACCGCGAGGGAAAACAAACAAAACACACTAAAAAGGCCATCAGAAACGACAGCGGTCAGTATGACGTACATCACAGTCAGCAGTCTGTGGGAGTTGAAAAGTGGCCAGAAATAATATATTTGTCCATTTAACAAGAACACTAAACAAAACCTGGAAGCAAAAAGTTTAGAGAGTCCTTTTTTGTATAAGGAATGAGTTGTACTGAAATAGATGCGTTAATATCTGTTTTTTATCAGAAGGATGTTTTATTTTTCTCATTAATGTAATGTGATTAGAATGTTACTACTGGAAAAGAAAAACATTTTGTACACATAGGTTATAGGTCAGCATTATGTAAGTCCAACACCTATCAGTATACACCTCAGGAAATGCCACTTTTGTGCTATTGCAAAATGCAATTTATTTTTCCTACTCTCCTCTTTCCATTGATTTAATGGGATACATTTGCAAAGAAATACAAAATTATAAGTAAGGGTAATTTCCCCAGCCACGGTCTGAGGCCCACTAATATCCCTCAAACTCATAAACGTCTGAATTATAACTAAACCAAATGTACCATAAAATACTCATTTCAAAGTAAACTCCAAACTGAGCATCCACCACAAATTTGTTATTTCTGATAGTGTGAAAAATACCCACTGACAAAATGTCACACAATATGGCCAAAACTGATATTTTTATGGGCCAAGCACTGGATAATGTGAAGTAGGACAATCATGCTGAAGCTCAACATCAGTTATGGCACTGACCTTTTCCTATAATTGCAGCAAAGAAGTGCGAGTCATTTCATTAGGCCTGCAATATCAAACAGTTTGGATATTTTACACTTAGTAGTGTGATCTGTGAATGATTGCTCTGTTTTTGCAAATGAAAAGGTCAGCTCTGAGGCCAGGCTCTTTTTGGAAATAAAGTGCTTGGCCAAGCAAACGAAACAAGACAGCAATCAGAATGTTAATAGTAGAGGGAAGCACTGCGTCAGGCACTGAGACAGTCTGAGTGTCTGGATGTAGCAGCAGGGTCAGTCTGGGCATGAACTAGCGCAAGTGAAGAGTAAGATGACGAGTGCCGACATGACTGGCCCCGACATAACCTCAGCTTCGTAGTGTAGTGGACCAATCCATAAAAACCCTTCCTGTCCAAGAATCACTGAAGAAAAAGGGGGGAAGACGACATGCGGCAATTTCTGTGCAATTTGTATGAGGTATTGTGCATTCAATATTACCTTTTATTCTCCCTGGTTAAGAGCCACTGTCTTCTGTTTGAACTATAATGCGGTCTCCTTCTAGGTCCTACAATTACAAGTCATGTCCCCCAGCCCACAGCATCAGTATTACCACGGGTCAGATTTTGCCCATGGACCGGTGTTCCTACAGTCAGGTGATTTATGGGGGATTGTGGTATTACATCTACCATGACCAAAAAAAACTAGGTCTTTTGGACGTGTGAAGCAGGAGGCGTCGTTCCTGAAGCGAGATACGGTAAGAGAAAGTGTTCAAAGAAACGCATCACGTTAATGTCAAGAGGTTCAGCATTAAGCCATGTCATATGTACAGTCAAGTGTTAGTTCAGGGTCTCAGGAAAATTTAAACGTTTGTGTGGCCTGTTTTCTTTTGATTACGCTCAGAGTCTAGACATCTAGCGTTTAACTACGGCGTTGGACCATTCAAAGTTTAGTCACATATTTCTTATTAATTTTACAAGGTATGAAAATGTGAATGGCTATGTTTGTGTGTGAGAGAAATGCATATTTCTGCATAAAACATCAAAATAGGATTGTAAAGCAAAGCTGCTCTGCATCATAGCATCTGTTCAGTGTAGCCTGAGGGAAGTCATTTGAAAAGTTGCTAACACCAGTATTTGTTGTTGTGTGAGATAATTTACAGTGGTGTGAAAACTGTACCACTGCAATAAGCCCACAGAAGACCACGTTCAGTACATGCACTACACAAGCGAGTCCATCCATGCAACGAGTCACACTGCTGTACCCAACCCATGGAATCAAGATGTCAGATGTGTGAATCAGTAATTGTGCAAAAGACTAAAACGTCAACCCAAACAGCATCAAAATCACCCATAACATTTGCATGGTAATTTTACCCAATTTATTTTCCTATTGGGTAAATTTATTTCGACTGACATGTTCTTGTTACAAGGGTAATTACTACTTACTGATCATCGTACATCCTCTTCTCAAGGCATGCTAGACAAGCTTGGGTTAAAAATAGTGTTCTGCTTCTCAAATCACGGTTAAGTGACGCCGGAATAGTTTCTACCGCTTTGCAAAAGAGACAACCTACAATACACTAATGCCATGGCTGTTGACTCCAGTGCGCCGTCATTTAAGTCGACTGCACCATGCATCCCACTTCTGAAGTGGACACCACACCAAACATGTTTTTCAGATTCCTGTCGCTTATCTAAACATCACCTTCCTCTGCATGCTGAGAAGCTTCTGACTGACGCTCAAAATAGCTTTCAAAGTATTTCTCCGAAATGTCACCAAAACAGCTCAAACAGTGACAACCACAGATTTCTAAAAGGCTTTTGTCACCATGATTGTGGCTGCGTTTGGCGATAGAGTCTGCAAGTTAGATTGTTAGAACTACATTCTTTCAGCCGGTCTGTTAACAATGACAGACTCTCAGACAAACGGATTTTAAAGCTGCTGTTCCATGTCGCAGATTTACTCTTTATTTAGTCATCAGTAAGCCAATGCTTTTGTTTACATGCAGAGAACTCCATTCTAAAACTCATGTGTTGCATTAGGAGATCTTAATTGTATGTAAAAAGGGTGTTTTTCAAAAATGCCAAAAGACTTTTTGGATGATTTCTGTGAGTCAGTATTTGCTGTTCAAACGTTCCATTCTTTTAGAAAGATGTATTCATCCCAGCACAATAACTATGCGAGTGCAAGCATTTGTCAATTTTAGCCAAAACCACAAATATAAGACCCAAGTTGTAATTGAATTACGACTCATTTATTTTGCTTCATATTTGGATGTTTTCTAAAATGGCATCAGTTATCTGAAACGGTTACTTTCCACCCCTGCCAAAGGGGTTTGGGATCACTAAGTACAATTAACTCTGTACACTTGTGAGGTACTTGTACTTTACTTGAGTATTTCCATTTTATCCAACTTCATACATCTACTCCTTTACATTTCAAATGAAAATGATTTATTTGACAGTTATGGTTACTTTTCAGATTAAGATTTTACATTAAATACAATCTATTAAAGATTAAAACAGTGTTTCTAAACCGTTTGGTCTCGTGACCATGGGGACATTTCACTGCAGTGCATGTATTATATAGAGTATATATAGCTGATAATAATTCTGTACTTTTATCCCAGTAGGAATTTAAATGCAGGACCTTTACTTGTAATGGAGTAGTTTTACACTGTTGTGTTGCCCGACGGCTCATTCATCCATTATGTTGGCCATCAGCAGTGCCTGAGCGTGACAGCCCAAACTGAGCTTGACGCCTGTTGAATGAGTACAGTAGAGCAATTTTTTCCTGAATGGCGGCCGACTGTAAAGCAGTGGTTTGGAAAATCCGCTGACCCCTGAGTTTCCAGCCTCTGGCAACAGTGCCCAGGAGCCAGACATCCCCTGTGCTCCGGCTTAAACAAAGAGCCGGGATGACGGCTGGAACTGGAGCATGCGAAGAAACAATGCACGAGTCCCGACCTCCCAGACCTTTCCACCCCCCTCCTCCTCCTCATTCCTTCTCACCAAGTGTGCTTGTCGCCTTGTTTTTTTCCCCCCCATGTGTGTCATGATTGCTCCCACAGCATGAATGTGGTGCATTATTCCCCCTTGAGATGCTAATAATGATCTTACTGCAGCAAAACATCCAGTCACTAGTGTGGCTGACTTGAGGCATCCATATTTGTTTGCCTCCTCTGGCACTTCAGTATTATATTTTATTATATTGGCAGATATCAGTGCTTCAACCAAACCCAACACCAAAGCAAATTCCTTGTATGTAAAAATTTGATTTAGAGTTTCCCAGCAATAATGGATGTTACCAATTGCATTTACATCTTAGAAAATGATAATTACAGCAAATCCCATATGACATAAACAGTGTATCCTTCAACAAATTAGAATATGATCTGATTAATCTCAACATCATGACACTTAAAAACATCTCCATATTATCTCATAAAAAGCAAAGGTTTCCCTTAAAAGTCATAAGTGTAGCTTAATTATTTTGGATAAAGATAATCATTGAAATTAATTTGACGGAAGACTTAAGACCTATCCTTGATGGAGCAGTATGTAAGAGTAACCTTCAATATGTCTGAAGGGGCCTGCATAAGTCAGTGATAACTTAACATGCAATATGTGAACAATATACAGTAGATCCTGCAGCCTTCTTCATAAACTATTGCATAAACCTATCTTTTGAAACATATCACCTTTATGATGTGAAATTATGTTATTAAAGCTTCAATCTTCCTAAAGAACCAATACTTAGCTCAGAGTTTCCCCGTTAAAAATGCAGCGCTGATCGAAATTTCATATCTGGCTTATTTGCTCCATGAATGTACGCTAATGCCCAATGACATTCTCCTAATTATAGCTTATTGTTTCCAAATCATACTCTCAGAAGGTAATCTGCTTCTGCACTTTTGGCAGCTGAAGACTGGTCCATAAAAACACTAATTAGAAACCGTTTACTTCAGTTTGTGCTGACAGCGATATTACAAGGTGATTTATAACTTTCACTCACACAAACGCATAATCCTGTTTCCTGTGAAAACGTCTTAATTGTGTTTACAGGTGCATTGAACTTTTGCAAAGATTGAGAGATTATACAGTTACACATGACGAGATTACAGGAAGAAAGGGGAGAAATACCATAGTTGAGTCACTCAAGGGTTTTGCTTCTAAAACAGCAATGAGCCCCTGTCCCTCACTTAATTGATTTCTGAAATGCGTTATGAAGACTCCACAGCGAGGGTTCTGATATACCTCCTGTAAAGCACTGGCATTGATCAACACCGTTGAAGATTAATTTACTCTCATCACTCTTTAATTCTATAGATGAGAAAGGACCGTACCATTGGTGTTTCATGGTTTATTCCATTAATAACGACTTACATTTCACTCTTAAGATTGATCGCCAACCTTCCCGGCAGTCATTGGTTCATTTAACTAAGCTTTGACAATCACTTTACAGAACACCAAAACTTGTTTGAACATGCATCATAATGGTCATTTTTTTCCGTAAACTGTACAGTAATTTGCAAAAAATAAAAAAGTACATTAAAATTGGGTGGACAATACTGTGGATCAATTTACTGTTCTATTTTCTTTGTGATGCCTAAAGACAATTTGCTTTCTTGGAACTATTTTTTAGAGAGCTGTAGATAGTTTAACAAAGCGAATCAAACATTGTTTTAGTGTTCAGTTCCGTCAAAGGGGTTTAAATTGACCATTACAAAATTCTTTGTTCTTCAGCCCTCACATGGGGGCTCAAGGAGGACACTGTCACAGGAGTTTGTGGTGGAAAGGTGAGGAAGACTAAGCCAAGCGAGCATGTCCACATCTTCGCTTTAGGTTTCATCTCAAGGATTGGCCCTTGCGCTGTTGCAGTGAAAGGCCAAAGCACGAGGATGTGAGATTTGTTTTCTACACGGTTAGTTGGGGGAAGACTGCAAGCTAGGCTCAGTGAGTGATAGAGCCACGTTATAGTTAGGTCACTTATATTGAAAACATTACATTTCTTCTTACAATCACTTACTGTTCTGCACTGTGACAGCTTTTGCAGATTTTTACAAACTAGTCAATTATCCATTATTGCCTGGTCAATCTTGCCTTCTAAGTTGTCACATTAGCCTCCCAACATCTTAGCAAGCCAACTGAAAACCTCACGCATCATATGCGTAACAGCATCAAGGCCGGTGTATTTGTTTGGTTGTTGTGGGTTGGTACATAATTGCATAACCACGTAATTTACAGGAACCAGTGGTCACCTGGAAGAATGAAAGTCAGTGGGGAAAATGTCAACGTCAATGTGAAGGATATGCAATTGTAACTGAGCTAAAATATTAAATCCAGTATGATCCTTTAAAGAAGCTGAAAATTAAAAATAGCCCCAGATTCTGGCCCATGCATGGTTCAGCTGAGCTGCTTAACTGCAAAGATGCTGCCTGGCAGAGGGCCCAGCTCTCAAAACCACAGATTGGTTTATCATTGACACAACTGAGCAACAACTGAAATGAGGCTGCACCAAAAGTAGCAGCTGGATAATTTAAGGAACAGCTATCCTCAAGTGATCCGACCCCTTAAAAAAAAAAAAAAAAAAGTTAGGGCAGACAGAGGGAAAGCATCGCCACCGCTTCAATTGCAGTGCGTAACTACCAGTGTGCATGTCTCAATAATGTTTTAATAATAATAAACATGAATAAAGGCTATGTTGGTAGGCTGCTTTTAACAAACACCCCAAGGTAGAGACCAGTGTCCTCATCTGCCATGGTGATGGTCTGTTTAGGTTAAGGCCCAAAACTCCTTTAAAAAAAAGGGAAAGAACATAGTTTAGGTTAAGGTTAAAGTTAAAATCAACTATTTTGTTAAGGTTAGGTAACTCATGTTTCAGGACTAAGAATGTTAAAGTGATAACATTGCGTCTGGGTTAAACAGAAGTTGAATGTTGCGGCCTCTAGGAGCAGGTCACTTGTAGTCACATTTTATTGTTGTGCGATCTGTATTTTTGTTATTGTAAACCAACGTAGTGATCAGATGTTTTGCATTATGTGACAAGGTCTTGAGAAATTCTGCAAACAGGAAATGGTTTTATTTATCTATTCAGTGCATCAAACCAGAAGGCGCCCAGTGTTATTACAGCATGATGCCACAGAAGTCTCTACCCCCGTATTTATTTTCTTTCACGCCGACATGTCATTTACAGCTTCCAATTTGCCCAGTAGCTTCCCCCATAGCATGTACAAGAGTAGCAGGTCAACAGTTACAGATGGGAGCAGTGAGTTTCTGATGGTCGGTATCTAACAACATGCCTGTGGTTGTGCTTTCTTAAACATATGCATTTCCAAAAGCCTCATTTTAAAAAGGCACTCAGTCAGCTGCCTCCAAATAAATTAAGGAGGTTTTAAAGGCTATTGTCACATAACTTGTGCTCAATTAACAACTGTCATATGAGCTTGGCTGATACTTTACTCTGGGGGAGCACAAACATCCATTTAAGGTTTGAAGAAGTCAGCTTCCAGTAATGCCTTCCCTGCAGATATGCTGTTAACTCCTCATCATTCAGGCCTTTTCTCGCCAGGATTGTTTGAAAGAGTGCAAACAAGCTTTTTTTTTTTTTTTTTAAAGACTTTCTGGGACACAAAATTACATTACGAGGCGCTACCTCTTCACTCTGTGTTGATAGAATTTATGGGCTTTGCTTTCAAAACTGAAGTGGCACCGAGTGGAGTTCCTCAAGGAGGCTGCAAAAAAAAAAAAAGATAATTTTCTTCCAGTGATACATCACTTTAAAGCCTTTTTCATGCTGCACTCACTCTTTATGACCAGAGAGGACTAGATGTCCTTAACAACAAAACATGCAAAGAACGACTTTTCCACATTGTTTGTAGCTCACCTTGGAAGGGCTAATTAATTACAGAAAATACAGCACCTAACAAAAGCTTTTTTACGAACCCAAACTACCATTTTTTTCTACGTGTAATTCCAACACAATAAAGGTTTGTTAACCTTGAAGGGAGCAGAGAAGAAAAGTCTGTTAAGCCTATGTGCGGACATCTTGGGTGCACAATATATTAACGTGCGCACATATCATACAAAAAGCATAGCCTGTGTGCAAAAGACCCATATGTTATAACAAACTGTCGTGTTAAGATCACGTCTGCATCAAACATCTAAAGCCATTATTATGCAAACCTTTTTGCCCCATATGTTCACATTTGTTCATGTAGGATTCAACCTCCTACTTTCCACTGCACTGCGGCATGTTGCCTGCCGTGTTCATACAACACTCATTACTGCATCACATGACCAAAATACAAAAGCCAACTGGAATTATCGGTGTTAACCACACTCATATGTACAGTCAAGTGCATCATGGTTTTACCATTATTTGGTGATGACAACACAAAACCATTTGAATTCTATATATTTATTTACAAAAGCTTTCAACTCCTACCTACCTACATAAACTATCTGGGCTGTCTGTTACATATAAAGTCCTCAAAAGCCATCACTCCCCTGGGCTTTTTCCCCTCATTCCACTTCACTGGACCGACGTAGGAATGAGTTGCATAAGACTCTGACTGGACAAATTAATCTGTTCCTGTTTTTGAGAGACATCAGAGACATTAATCCAGATGCATGCTGTTGCTCTCCAGTTTAATAACTGCCCTGACTGTCACAGTGCTGTTTCACTGCTTGTTTTATTCCCTTTAAACTAGGTCTCACTTGAGTTTGCTCGTGCCGTTTGTCAGTCATCCACATGATGCCAGTTGTTCCTCATCTGTAACCTGCCTAGTCATTTGCTTGACTTTTTCCTCGGTTGCTTGTGTTTGGCACCATTGTTGTTTTAGCTTTTTTGTTGTATTATTTGGATGCAACTGTTCTGGAGCATGGCTGTAAAACTAAATGTATTTCCTCATTGTCCTGCCTGGCTAACTTTCAGCCCTTAATAAATATAAACTACAGTGTGTGTGTGTGTCTGCAGGTGAATCTCATTTAATACTGTTGTAATTATGTTATACTCTGAAGTTCAGCGGGAGGTAGTCTTGCAGAATATTCCCCTCATTTCCGAGACAAGGACGGTACAGTGAAAACACGCCGTTGCCAGGGGCAACAAGCCATGGTTCATTTGAAGATGGTCAGGTGGGTTTTCCACCTTGACCCACGCTGCCCTCGTTACTCACTACTCACACAGCCTTTGCTGACAGATGAGTGAATGAAGCTCCTCTGAGGGGAAAGAAGCTCAAAGTTGGTAAAGCAGTTGGCGTTCCTGTGCACAATGGCTGAATGTCCAAGGTCCTCTTCTCCTGCCTACCCAGGTACTAAGCTCTGTCAACATGTCTCCCCAACACGGCAGCGCACATTTCCAACGCCTTTTGACGACCAAGGGCGTCAGCATACCTTCCTTCTTTGACCCTTTGTACAGCGCCGCTTTTCATTCGCTACGTCAGAGCAAGGCCTGTGGGATGTCGATTCATCTGAGCGAACAAAGCTCACAAAGAAGATATGTAATATTCATTTTAAGGTTTTAACATGTGTCTGACAGTCCACTGGACCACCCACACACAGGAATTCACACACACTTCAAATTCACGCAGGAACATTGGACACTAGGCTCCACTTCACTTTATATCTGCACATATTATGGCAGCTTGCCTTGAATCCATTTGTGATGGATAAAGCTGAGACAGTTGACACTTGTGTGTCTGTGTTTCTTGCAGACCTCGGTGGTGCCAATGCACAGTTTGTCATTGCTGATTTAGCTAATTTTGTAGCATCTCAGTGTTTTTATGGTTCATTACCTCTGGCATCTGCTGCTGCCTTTGACCTTCGGGCATAAAAACAATGTATAAAGGGCAGCTGAAGTAAAAACAAAAAGGTAATTAGGTTTGAAAGATACAGTTCGGACAGTTATTGTAGTTATGAGATAAAAAAAGTATCTTATATAAAATATAAAGTATTTTATAAAAGTATAAAAGGAGTAAGTTTGGGCAAAAAAAAAAAATCCTAAAATACAAAATAATGTGTTTTCATACACGGCCACTTGATGGAAGATTATTTTTATGATTATTTTATTTTCTAATTTATGCACTTCGTTATTACTGGGTTACAGTTAGGGCTCTTTAACAATTCAAATCTATTCATTATTTTACAAAGTCGAAAAAAGAAATTAAGAGTTAATATGAAGTTATTTTAACTTTGAACTAGAGTTTTATTACTCATAGAACAACCACAGCGTTTTAACATGAATTCAAATGAAGACAGAAAATATTGTAAAAAAAAAAAAAAGGCAAAATCTGAACAATGTGTCTCAATGTCAGAAATCCCAGATTGATCTATTCTCAGTGAGCAGAATAATGTGCATCGGTCTCTGGAACAGCAGACGATGGTTTGCGAACTCTGGCCTGCATCCCAGTTTGCATGTAAGAGCAGGATGCAAACTGGGGATGAAGGGGTGGGGGTGGCTGCTCAGAGAGGTTACATGCTTGAATTAGTGCAGGTTCCCATCAGCCCCTGAAAGCGCTGGAGCGAGCTATAACGCACATGCAAACTGAACACCACCCCACACACCACCCTGCTGACACAAACATTGGCAGAGTATCACAGCATCCTTTCTTTTTTCTATGTTTTTTAAAAGGATACATTTAGACATATAGCATTGCACACAGACACAGTTGCAAAATGGCATCTCCGCATTCATTCTCACCCACAGCTCTTCTCCCTCCGAGCAAACTAATGCACAGGAACCGTTATGTAACTCCAGCTGTTTCCACCGTTCAGTTAATGCTCCATCACGGAAAGTCCGCACCACATTCAGCTCAGCGCCTTCCACCCTGGCAGGAAGCGACAGCCCTGGGCCTGCAGCTACCGTCACCAGCAGCCTAAGTTCAATTTAGTGCCACGCCGACATCGTGAATATTCCCGAGGTGGTGGGAAAGTATTTGCCCTATTTGTGACACTGCCGTGTTGGGTTTACATACATACAAACATCATACTTGAGGAAAACACGACAAATCCCAGTCGCACAGTGGAGTGACTGCACGGCCGAAGGAAGTCCAAATCAATGGCAATGACATTTGAATAGATGTTGAGGAAAAAAGATTAGCTTTATGGAGGTGTTAGCCACTTAGCTGGTTTATAGTACATTCAATATTATTGAACTTTATATCATGAGTGGTAAAAAGGCGAAAGAAAGATGGAGATCATTGGCTTTTAAAGAGGACCTCCCCAGGAATTACAAAAATAATTACACTGCATCATTTTTGCCACTTCTACTGTACTCCTAGTGATTTTCTAGCACTGCATCTGAATGTTTTTGCCTCTAAATTTCAACTCATTTTCACTTATTTTCGATGTACACAAATTCAGAATCAAAAATTCGACTAATAAGAGATTTTGGAAATGTCAAAAATGTATTCAAGTTGCTCAAATTTGATAGGCCAAATTCAGATCCCAACATCCAGCCAATCAATTTATGCTGCATTGGTCATGTGATGATGCTTGAAATCACAGGAAGGCGGTCAGCTGCGTTCCCCTGTTTAGTTATTTCCTTTGTAGTCTTTTATCCTGTAAATATAATGACTGCTGCGTGTTAACATGTCGGAGTATGTGAGTACATGCTGCAGATTCCACGCACGTGTGCACTTGTACAAAAAGTTAACAAGTTTGAAGAATCCCAGTTAACCCCAGCTGTTCACTCTGAGAGAGCAGGAAGCACTGATCATGTCCAGTGCACACGCAGTGAAGAGGGCGAACGCAAGACAAGACTCTAAAAAGGGGTGAAAGAGTTTTGGTCATGCAGCAGAGCAGGACAGATTTCCGTTGCATATAAAAGACTCCTCTGTGATCCACAAAACCCAAATGCAACGTGGAAAATCACAGATAAAAAGACATTCAAACGCAGGATTTGTCGAGGCTACGCAAAGAATAGTAAGCCTGCTCTTACACGGAAGCTTAGTTAAGTCGTGTTACAATGGTGTTTTTTGTTTTTTTAAATGGCATTACATGTGGGGAAGAACACATTGTGAGCTGTTTGGATTCAAAACCCAGTTGGGAATCTGTCCTGTCTTGACTTCAGACTTGAGTGCATGTTTATTTTTTTAACACGTGTCTTGCAAAAGCAACAGCTTGGGACCAGCTCTGCTGCTGATAGCAACTGATCTAATTAGGACACAACACTGTCACAGTAGAGAAAAGTGTACAGGAGGTGAAAAACAGAGTAAGAGAAATTCGTGGAGAGAGGACGAGAGACAATCGAATGCAGCTTGCTCTAAGCCTGATGAAGATCTCGACCCTTTCTTCGTAAAGTTATAGATGAACTCGTAGCAGTTTGATGATAATCTGAGACCGTAAAACATGATGCGATGTGCCGACCCAATTAGCATAACAGCGAGGGCGATGAATGTCATTAGAATGTTGCACTGTAATATGTTGGCACACATAAAATGCACCACCCTTCGTGACATTTTTATGATATTTAATCACACCTCATAGGAAATTCGATAAATGGCTGCGTTCATACTGCACGGCTTATAATAGTGAAATTCTAATTCACTGCACAGACATGATTTTAATGCATATAGGAATGAAAAATACCAAAAATGAAAAAAAAAGAAAGAAATACAAACATCAGTGTCAGAGCCTCATACAGCATGAATAGGGCCAAAATTGTCATCATGCTACAGGGAAGTAACACAGGGCTGAAAACTCCTGCTCCAAATGACTGGAGTCTTTTAATTGACCTCATGTGGCAAAGTAAAGTGGATGATTAGCTGGCATCGATCTCAAGACACCCAGGAACATTTCCTCCCTTATTTTATTTTATGTTTTGCATTGCCTCCTTTTCTTTTTTGTTCCTGTCATGGTCCCCCAGCTGAGCGAGCATGCAGCAGAAAGCTAATATCAGCGCACTAATGCAACCCTTCATCTTCCAGCTCCACCCCTGCTTTCTCGTGGCAGCAGTGCGGACTGTAGAAATTATGGATTTCCTTGCAAATGGAAATGTGAAAAAAATAAGCTGGGGAGAAAATGACAAGGAACAGAGGCCCTGGTTGACTTGAGAGAGACTGGGGCCCCTGAAAGCTGAGGTCTTGGTTCTTTACAGATTAGAAGATCAGTCCTCCCAGCACTTCCCCTCAGGGCCGAGCAAAAGGAGAGCTGTGGAGGAAAAGCTTTTATTCTGACGCAGCTCTGCCAGCGTTTCCATCCCAGAGCTACGGATGCTCAATCTCCTCTCTGAACCAGCTCCCAAAAAGCAGGCTTTACTGCTGTAATGCAGTATAAATCTCTAATTACAAATTTGGGCTTGAGTAGCAGAAGTCATAATTATGGTACCTCTTATTATGCAAATTAATTGACTGATTCCAAAGAATTAATTACCTCTTGTCCCAAGTTTGATTAGCAAATGAGAGTTTTCAGCTTTTGTTTTGATTTGGTGTTTGGATTCCTTTTTTTCCCGGTGAAGAGAAAGAATGGGATAATAAGGAAACAAAAGGTGATGCAGATGCAACATGCTGGATGAATGTGAAATGTGAATGGTATATTTACTCAGAACTACGACATATGAGCCTCTTTGCAACAGGCAGCGTCTGCAGACATCAGAGAGTTAAATGTATTCCTCTTTTTTAAGGCACAAATGCAAGAAATAACGAAGACCCACTTTTGGACAATTTATGCAAGTTTTTAAGATTCTAGGATTTTCTAAAATGAGACAGCTCCAGAAAGATGGTGGTTTGTTGAGAGGTTCTACTTTAATGGCTTACACACTGCTTTTTATACATTAAGCTCCACGCACGCGACAGGTACAAGTGTATTTATCAAAGTATGTATAATAGGTATAAAAAATATTACTATACTTATTCTGACAAAGACTGCATCGCATATTTGCTAGAATTACAACCTAAAAATTCAATCTGATGATAATGTTATTAACTTTAAGGCCTGATATATTAGTTACACTAAACTTGCCAAAACCATGCGAACACCCTTCTGTCAGTAAATCGTACTACAGTTTGGAGAAGACCCTTTTTCCTGTTTCAACATGCACAAAGCCAGTGCCATAAATAACTGGTTTTCCCAGCTTGGTCTGGGAAAGTCTGGCCTGCGCGGAGCCCTGACATCAACCCCCACCCAACACCTTTGGGTTGAACTGGAACACAGACTGCGATGAGCTGTTGAATGATAAGTTATGGGTGTAATTGTTCAAGCTTGACAAAACATTTGGCCATATATTTCAGCCTAAAGGCGCTGCAGTCACTGAATAAAGCATGTAGTCAATCACATGTATACTTAACGACTGGAGTCTAAGCATGAGGCTTTATCCCCAGCTCCACAGCATTGCCGTGATGTGCCTATAGTACGTATTCAAATAGAGTTGTATCGCCTCACCCCTCCTTGACATTTCCAAAGTTAGCCCACCTCCAAGAAAGCGTGAAACGAGTGGTCCTAATCCCTGCCTTAGCTCCGACTCAGTGCCTCCGGTTCATCTCCAGCAGGATTCAAAACAAAAGGCCTGGAAAATGAAATGCATGGACGGAGAGAGACAGCGCACAATGTGGTCCACCTGAATAGACTGAAATGAACTAGTCTTGACAAAGCCAGGGGGATGAGAAAAAAAAGGTCCCGTCAAAGCTCTGAGGCCTGATTTGCCTTAGTGAATGAGAAACCCCTCAAAGCTGGAAACAGACAGACCCTCGACTTGTACCTGTGATTCAGCTAACCAACAAAAAGAAAGAAATGGACACATGCCTTCCATTCTTCTGCAGTCATTATCACTAGATCAGAGGTGCAGCAAGAATTAACAGTTTAATTGCTTCTGTTAAACAGACAGAGACAGGCAATATAAGAACTATTGAGCTGAATTCAATGAACCGCCGTCTTCAGTGTCTGAATCAGTGGACAAGGTCAGCGTTCAAAGTCTCCGTAATAATGCGGGTTGCAAAGAGAATAGGTAAGTGTCAGACCAAAACAATCCAATCCACATCACACATCAGCATCAGGCCTTTGGGTTTGTTTTGCAATAAGCCTGCAGTTGGCATCGGCAGGGCTAATTATGAGGGCAGCAGCTATACTACAGGATACATTTCCACATAACAGAAGCCTAATTCTGTCTGTCAGGCATTTAAATTCTTCCTTCCTATGGAAGATAACAGGAGCATTCGAATAGCAATTAAATGCTGCTCAACTTTGGTGAGATTACACTCACAGAAAGACAGCCAATAAGAGCAGGTTTATTGCCCCTGGATGGGGAGGGAGGGAGAGGGAGAGAGGGAGGGA
>JAVQJD010082281.1:0-27325 GCA_036023655.1 Nannoperca australis | reverse complement strand
GTATAGATCAGTTTGTAGCAGCTACTGTACCCCCACTGAAACAGTGTGTTCTGTAATGTACTGTATGTGGTGTGTACACACAGGATGAGAATATGGACTACGAGTGTGTGTTGGACATTGAGAACCAGTCCGTGGTGGTGGATGCCTCCGTGGAGCCGGATGCCACACAACAATCGGTCTTCTTCATCACCTGCCGGCCTCACCAGGTCAGAACATATCTCAGTATAGTCATTTTTCTCAGTGTGTCTTCAATTCTGGAAATAATGCGTTCTTAGTTTCTTTTAAGCCTCCGATCTGAATCCGATCACATTCATCTCTCCCACTGTGCCAGCAGGATCCCATCTTTGATAAGATGTCTGCTTGTAGTTTCAGTTACAGCTCTGCAGCAGCGATACAAGAATTAGCTTTAATCAAGTGTCTGTCACCTCGTCTCATTCAAAATGACTGTAAATCACTTTAAATCAACAAAAAAGGTCACGAACGAACACAAATAAACCAGCAGCCGTATTAACAAAAATCAAGGTGATTGATTTTTCAAGAGACTTGATTGTGTACTTTTATGTTTTCATGAGTTTGTTTCATTAGCGCTCCTAACCAGATCCTTTGACACATGGCTGTGCATAACATCAGCTCGTGCACCAGGTGAAAAGTCGTGCTCACGCTGGTTTGACCGTTGGTTGCTGCTGTTGTTTCAGTATGCCTATTCGGCCAAGATGGAGGAATACCCAGCCATGATCAACGTCCGGAGGAAAAACAACTTCCTCATCGACAGCGCTGAGGATCTGTACGGTGGGGGCGGTTCACTGTGTGTGTCTCCACCATGCGTGTTATAGTACAGTGTTGTTGGTGTGTGAGAGATATGTGGCGTGGGAACATATTGTGTAGTTGCTTGACGTTAAAGTAATGGCCCTTTCTCTCCCTTGCTTCAGTGACTCTGTTTAACTGTTCCGTGGGGCGGTCCGACTGCAGCCGGTGTCGTACTGCCAGCCCCAAGTATGGCTGTGTTTGGTGTGGGGGTGCTGCTGGCTCCCGCTGTGTGTACCAGGACTCCTGCACCGATGAGATCAGGCACACCTGTCCTGCACCTGTCATTCACTTTGTGAGCATTTTTTACCCTCTTTTTTTTAACACTTTCTAAGGATTTAGCTTTTTGCTTTGAGAAAGTAGAAAACCGTGAGAAAGGGGTGGGAGAATTAAGATCCTGCTGATTTAATGTTTATTATGTATGATGTGAATTGTTGCCTCGTTTTGACTGCTGGACTGTTTTCACAATGTCTTTCATTCCCCATCTGACAAATTGGATGTTTTCTGTGAGATGTGAGGGCTGCATGTCTGTTCATTGTTTATTAGTGTCATTATATGATATGTGAACAGTAGAGAGACAACAGGAAATGAGGGGAGGGAGATGGGGAATGACAGACATGATATTGTGGTTCATGGTTGGTGCCTTAACCCCTAGTCTGCCAGGATGCCCTGTTGTTTTGTGTTGTATAAGCATCTAAACAGCAACATTTGCTTTGAAAAGAGGGGTTGGTGGCAAATAAATGGGGGATTTTCTGCCCCTCAGTTTGTATTCAGCCCAGTTTAATCAGTTGCATTGACCCATTAGCTGACTGCTTCATTACCTACCTACTGGAAACCCTTTTTTCTGTCATCACATCAAAAGAAGGCAGTACAGATACATTTCATGCTCTTGGTCCACTTGTGTTTCAGTTGGACCCAGTATCCAGTCCTGTAGAGGGGGGGACAGTAGTGACTATTTCAGGCTCTAACCTCGGCCAGAGAGCTGAAGACATCCAGGACTTAGTCTCAGTAGCCGGGGTTCCTTGCAGTGTCATCCACAGCAGATATGAAATCTCCTCCAGGCAAGTCATTGGTTCACTGGAAACTGCTTGTAGAATTAACCTTTTTCCCTTTTTTCCCCTAATTTTGACAATCGTATATCTTCATCTTGTAGGATAGTGTGCGAGACCACAAGTAGTGGAGAAGAGAAGAGCGGCCAGGCCTCGGTCAAAGTGAGGGGGGGGGGGATCGGACTGTCCGCTCAGATCTTCAGCTTCCAGGTAAATGCAGCAACAGTCGCTAGAAACCATGTGACTCAGAGAAATCAGGTAACCTTGTGTATAACTGCTGCACATCAGTAATCAGAGTTCTTCCAACCCTCAACCGTGTTTTTGGGAGCATTTCCTAGTGAAGCTGTTTAATGTCCGTGTCTGTTTATCCAAGAAAACACCAAAAATGTCTGACCCATTAAGGAAACGACAGCTCCCATATTGCTTTAGTTAATTAGGCTTCACTTTAAATTGTGTCTTATGAAATGTTAAGTGAACCACTGCAACGCAATAAAGTAACATTACTCCTTATTTACATTAAAGTAAAAGGACTGCAGGTTTGACAACAGCCTTAACTGATGGGCGCAAGTCACAAGCAGATTAATTGTTATACCAGAAAGCTGTGGGGCAGCCTTCTAGGGTTTCCCAGAATGCCCTGGTGTCTCATTTATCTTTCCAATAAATCACCCGCTCAGTATCGAATTATTGATTCTACTTTTTTTTTCTCTCTCATACATCTAATCCTGTTTCTTTCCTCCTCTCTGTGTCTCTCCATCACCAGGATCCCATTCTAAGCAGCATCTTCCCCCAAAGAGGGCCCAAGGCGGGGGGCTCGTCTCTCACCATCAGAGGCCGTAGACTGAGGACTGGACATCCCAGTGAAGTCAGTGTCCTAATTGGAGGAGTGCCCTGTATGGTGTAAGTGACCATGAATTAGGACTTTTTGTTTAAACATTAACACATGTAAAACCAAACTGATTTATTTGTGGTCTGACGTGTAAAATGTCTGCCTCCGCTCAGGCTAAACATTCAGGAGGACCACATCAGCTGTCTGACCAGAGGCAGCAACAGAACAGGGGAACACGCCGTTACCGTGCGGTTTGGAGGAGCTGAGCGCCATCTGCAGGGTTTGGTGTATCATTACACCCCCAACCCCAACATCACCATGGCTGCTCCGTCCAAAAGCTTTCTCAGGTGGGTATCAGCCTCACTAGAGCAATCTTCCCAATCTATTGAATAATTTAACCCTTTACATAATATACATTGTATAATTGCTGTGGTGACACGGTTCCCTTAGAGAAAAGGTCTGCCGGACTACTTTGTTGTTGTTGCTCTGGCGTTTAAGAGGCTGAAAGGTTAATGTAATAACTCAGGATCCTGATTTAGTTGTTGAAAAATTTGCAGGTGATCACGGTGCACCCTAAGACCCTAAGTGGTAATTTATGTTTAGTAAATATCCCGTCAGTTTTTATGCCTTCATAGCAATGGACACATTATATATTCAACTGCTACTTGATTGGTTGGTGGAGGGGCAGTGATGCTAGTTTATTGTTAAAATTGAATATAATGAATAAATGATTTCCTCCTTTTCCTCTACCTTCTACTGCAGTGGAGGCAGAATCATCAGAGTTTCTGGGCAGACCCTGGATGTGGTCCAAGATCCGAAAATGAGGGTAACCCTCAGTCCTCCTGATACTCTCCCTCCCAGGAGGAGAAGGAGCCTGAACAGAGCACTGGATCACCGGGGTCCACTGAAGAGATGGAGGAGGATCGTCCCAGAGGCAGACTGCCCCAAGGGTACCCTCTGTCATGTCAAACAGGTACGTTTATGTGAGACAAATGAACTAATTTATCATTATGTGCATTTGTATGCATGTAGATATATTCTGCATGCGCTGAATGGTGCTCATTTTCCTGTTGAAACAAATATTTTTCTAATATAGCTAATATCTGTAAAATCACTGTTGCTGTGCTCTCCTCCAGTACGAGTCTCACTGCACAGTGAACAGCTCCTCCCTCATCTTGTGTCCAACTCCGGCGGTGGGTCCAGAGGCGAGGAGGGCCAAGGTCAAAGTTCATTTCTTGTTGGACAGCCTCCGTTTTGACTTCAGCGCCATGGGAAACAAAGCCTTCACTTACGAGCCCAATCCGCAGCTCTACCCGCTGAACCAGAACGACCCCAGCAAACCGTACCACCACAAACCTGGCAGCATCATCTCTGTTGAGGTGGGTGCCAATAAAACCCGCTCCACTGCTTCTTTCTACCACAGACTGTGTTTAAACTGTCTCCATGCTTCAGAGCAGCTTTGAACACGAACAGTAACAGTAACAGTGTTAATGTGCTAATCATCCACATGGAAGTCACGCTGTATGTCACTCTGTATCGTTCCCTTCTAGGGAAAAAACCTGGATCTGGCCATCTACAAGCATGAGGTGGAGGCTCGGATAGGGGAGGGGCTGTGCTCAGTGAAGACCCTGACCCACAACCACTTGTACTGTGAGCCGCCATCTCAGCAGCCCTCAGTCACAGCCGGCAAGAAACAGGACGGCATAGACAGTCTGCCTGAGTTCACAGTGAGTACATGTTACTGAAAACCTGGAATTCAAATCCAGTTTGCGTTTACAGTCAGTATGACCCTTCTGCAGCCTGCGTTCTCTGCTTAGGTTAGGCGGGTGCAAAATAAAGATCTAGGACCAATATAGAGGAACAACCCTGCATGACTGTATACTTAACTCTTTAACTGTTTAACTTGTTCAGCTTGATCGGGATGGCTGCTCCAATACCTGTGTAAAATGTCTGCGATTATGCTCTCCAGGTGAAAATGGGGAACCTGAACTTCTCTCTGGGTAGAGTGCAGTACGACACCCAGGCTCAGTCTACATTTCCTCTGGAGGCTCAGGTGGGAGTCGGGGTGGGAGCCTCCATAGTGGCTCTTATTGTGCTCATCATAGTCCTCATATACAGGTAACCACGCACAACACTTTCACTTCAGTTCAGCTGACTTTTATTGTCCTGATGTGATTTTCAGACTTTTCACACTGTGCTGCTTTATGTCTTTACCCACGTTGTTGTTTGTCAGAAGGAAGAGCAAACAGGCGATGAGGGACTATAAGAAGGTACAGATCCAGCTGGAGAACCTGGAGACCAGTGTGAGAGACCGCTGTAAGAAGGAGTTTACAGGTACAATCCAAACCTTCTGCTACCAGCTTTTAGAAAATGACACCAGCCTCATCACTGTCCCAAATTAAGGAAGATACTCAAACTGAAGCCTTCATTTCCTTTCCATCCTTCAGACCTGATGACAGAGATGATGGACATGTCCAGTGATTTGGTGGGTTCAGGGATTCCCTTCCTGGACTATCGGGCATATGCGGAGCGCATTTTCTTCCCAGGCCACCAAGAGTCGCCCCTGAGACGGGATCTCGATGTTCCCGAGAGTCGAAGGCAGACTGTGGAGCAAGGGCTGGTTCAGCTGTCCAATCTGCTCAACAGCAAACTCTTCCTCACCAAGGTCGGCTCACAGACTTAGGGTTTTATTATTTAATTGGAGCAGGTTATTAAATAAAGGGTTTATTTTAAGGGTGCAGGTTATGTGGATCCACAGAAGAGCCATTTAGAACCACATCGCAGCCTGGGAACAGTTTGTTATTAGGAATATCTTCACATTATATTCTTTCTCTGAGATTCAGGGATATTGAATTACTGTCTCCCTCGCTCATACAGTTCAGTTCTGTTAATAGTGTAGAAAATGTAATACAGATATCCAGAACACTACGTTTCCCAATATCCTGCTGTTACAGGTAGACAAGGCAGTTTTGGTTGACATCTTCTTCACCCTGTTGTCCCCTCAGTTTATTCACACTCTGGAGGTCCAGCGGACATTCTCCCCAAGGGACCGCGCCTACGTGGCCTCTCTGCTGACTGTAGCCCTGCACGGTAAACTGGAGTACTTCACAGACATCCTGAAGACTCTGCTTAATGATCTGGTGGAACAGTATGTGGCCAAGAACCCCAAACTGATGCTCAGGAGGTGAGGGGGAAGTCAGCTGGTTAGTTTATCTTCAGCACTGGCTCAGGTTCTTACATGTGTACTTCTGCCTTTCCAGAACTGAATCAGTGGTTGAGAAGCTTTTGACAAACTGGATGTCCATCTGTCTGTTTACCTTTCTGAGGGTATGTAAGCTGGTGTCTTATTTATATATATATATATATATATATATATATATGCACACACACTAACACACACACACACACACACACCATTTTTTCGCTCTTTAGCAAATTCATTTATCCAATGACGTCTTACATTTATTTAGGGATCCCTAAATAAGCAGGTTGAAGCAGGTTGAGAACCACTGTTAGAGTTAACAGTCCTTATAGCTGAATTATTATGTTTTATTGTATCCATTTCCTACTAAATCGTATAACGTTGATGTTAATATTTGCTGATACACAAATGACTCATCTGTTAAGTTAGAAACACTTTGCATGTAAAACAGAAAAGCGCTCCACTTAAACTAGTACAAATTCAATTCAGTCTCACTATGACCTCGTGGCTGCTGCGAAGTAAAAGGACACCCATTGGTCAGGACAGTCGTTGAATGTGTTAGGACAATGCTGACCCTTCACTTTTATTGCTTGGCCAGGAATCAGCAGGGGAGTCCTTCTACATGCTGTTCAGAGCGATAAAGCACCAGGTGGACAAGGGACCTGTGGACGCTGTGACAGGGAAAGCCAAGTACACCCTGAATGACAACCGGCTGCTGCGAGAGGACGTGGAGTACCGTACACTGGTTAGAACACACAGAGTTACACGGCGTATATTAACACAAGCAGGGTTAAAATGTTAGCCATGGCAATACAATCAAGGAAATCCATTGTGTGTACTACTTTAAAAGATCACATTTTCCTCCAGTTTGATGGCATTAGGTTAGTTTTTTTGTCAACTGAAACGTAAAATATATCATCAGCTTTGTACTAGACAATGTAAGTTTTCAAGAACCTACTTGAGGATGAATCACTCTTATATCAAGTGGAAACACAAATTAATTTTCTGATTTCAAATTTGAATGAGTAAATTAAGCTCTACTCAAACCAATGTGCAGAACTGTGCACACACTTGAACACTCAGACATTTCCCTGCATCTAAACTTCTGCAAAATGGCATTACAATATTTCCACCAATAATCAGCCACCCTGTTCATCTGCCCAGACCCTAAACGTAGTGATGCCAGCTGCAGCGGCCAGCAGAGGTGCTACTACCCAGACGGTACCTGCCAAAGTCCTAGACTGTGACACCATCACCCAAGTGAAGGAGAAACTTGTGGAACAAACCTGGAAGGGAACCTCCTTTTCCCAGAGGCCGCACATTGACTCATTACATCTCGGTGAGCCCATCACATTCACCTTTTCATCTGTACTTGGATCACCAAGAGAGGTGAAAACTTCAATTGCCTAACCGTTTCCCCTGGGATTTGGAGCAACACACATTTCATATTTGTCTGTGTAGTAGTAATATTGAAACTCAGTATTAAATCTGTAATGATAATCAGTGACATGAGGTCACATAAAGGTTTTTCCCTCCAGAGTGGCGTGCAGGTGTAGCAGGTCACCTAATCCTATCAGATGAGGACCTGACATCAGTGGTACAAGGCTCATGGAAGCGGCTTAACACACTGCAACATTACAAGGTCAGTACAAGTCTCACACACACACACACACACACACACAAGCATGCATGTGCAGAAAGAAAGCTGTGTGTCAGTGAAATGAGTTTAAACTCATAAGATCTTTCTGTTTGAGGCATCTTTTTCTTGCAGTGTGAAAGTTGTGAAACAAATGTTAAATGCAGGTTCCAGATGGAGCGACGGTTGCCCTGGTCCCCAGGAACACCAAAAACCACTTCCATGACAGCCATGATTACATGCCCGGAGAGAGTGAGTCTCATGCACTTTTTGGTGGATTGTACACACAAGGGATCTACACAAACACATTATTCACAGTAACAAAAAGACATTTGATTTGTTGGTCATTGCAGGATGAAGCCTGAATATTGCACAGGTGCTGTTCTTGCCTCATGATCTGATATTGAAGCCTGCACTTTGCATTGGTTAACAAGAGACAGGAATATGATTGGTTGAAGTTAGGGATCATCTTAAAAGTGCATGAAAAAATTCAATTTTTTAGTACATTAGACCAACTTTACATTTATCCAGGATTCCTCCCATTATATACACAACCTGCAATATTGCCCAGTGCCCTGACTTGTGTGCATATGCAGCTGTATCTAGATACATGCAGTCATGTACTGAACAAATAACCAGGGGAGGTCACTGTTGCACTGTGCACACATATGCTACACTGCACTGGGTATGATGAAGTGGGGAGCTGAGAGTCAGCAATAAAAGCAGAGAAACAGCCAGTTTTGTTGAATGCAATTTTAACACTGATAATTTATGTCTGCAGTCCAAAACACAACTTATGTTTCGAACCATTTTAAAACACCCAAAAGGACCTAAATCAAAGAAAACTGCTCAACTGGTTATGCCACGTTCGCCACCTCTGTTTAGAGGTTTAACAACATCGTGCTTAGTATTTCTTAGCATGCAGCCATACTGAACCAAGCCTAACAAAAATTTACTCAATTCCACTGTTATCCCCTCCTACCAGAGACCCCCATGCTGGATGATGGGGAGGAGGGAGGAGTGAGGCTTTGGCATCTGGTAAAAGCCAGCGAGGAGTCCGAGCTGCCCAAACACAGGAGGGGTAGTCTGAGGGAGAGGGGCGGCGAGAGGGCCAAGGCTATCCCTGAGATCTACCTCACACGACTGCTCTCCATGAAGGTAAAACTGATGTCTGGTATCCATAAAAAACAAACAAATTCAAATACAGACGGACACACGGAGGCAATGAAATTGTCAAGGAAAAGATCATAGATCTTATGTAAAGATTTATTTGGTTAATCAAAATTAAATCAATAGATAACCCAATGTGTGCTTGATTGTGTAAATGTATGCAGATGTGTGTAAAAATCTGGTTTATTGATCTCTTTCATTTCTCAGGGCACACTGCAGAAGTTTGTGGATGATTTATTCACTGCGATCCTGAGCACCAGTCGTCCCGTACCTCTGGCTGTCAAATACTTTTTCGACCTGTTGGATGAGCAGGCTCTGCAGCACAGCATCATGGACCCTGAGACCATCCACATCTGGAAAACCAACAGGTAACTGGCCAGCAGCAGCTTCCAATAGCTTTAGATGTTTGGAGACGGAAATGGTCCAAAAGCAGCTTCTGGGCCGCCATGTGAGGAAAGTTAACAAGCTCAAGGGGAATTGTATCCAGTGGTTTGGGAACCTCTTGTGTAAGCAAAGCCTACCAACACAGAACATATGGTCAAAGGTGATTATATGGTTTTACTGTGACCTGATGATAAGATACATGTTTTGCATATGTTACTGAATTAACGACCTCTACATGTCGTATACAGGTGTTGTGACAGTTGCTGCAGGTGGATTTATTGGCAGTTCGTCTTTTAAATTCATGCTAAAATCACACATCTACTATAATAACATCTGGCGGTTAGTCTGCTTTGCTTTCACACCAAAAACAAACCTCCCCAGAGTCTTCTTGAAAGCAGTTGTTTAGTCTGGACCAGATTTCAACTGACAGCCTTCACACCATTACAAACAAACAGAACTAAACGATCAAATGCGCCAGGGTGTGTTGGAATAAAACCCAACAAGTTAGGGGAGAAGGCACCATTGAAGAACCTTCTGGTTGCAATCTAAGTAAAAGTTAATTGAAGCATCTCTTCTTCTCTGATATATAAAATATGCTGTCTTAATGTACATTTAAATTTACGTTGACCTCCTTGTCTTGCCGAACAGTTTACCGCTGCGGTTCTGGATCAATATCCTCAAGAACCCACAGTTCATCTTTGACGTGCAGACCTCAGACCATGTGGATGCTGTGCTGTCCGTCATTGCCCAGACATTTATGGATTCCTGCACCATCGCTGACCACAAACTGGGACGGGTGAGCTAATCACTTTAAGGCACTGCCATTATAATAGCACAGTATATTCTATACCACTGTGGCCCTGCTATAAAATGAACAAATTCAAAAACACTATACTACTACTACTACTATAGGGCAGAACAGTATACAGTAACATGACTGTATACAGTATATTCAATTTTCAATTCAATTTTATTTATATAGCGCCATATCATAACAAAGTTATCTCAGGGCACTCTGTCGCATGGAGCAGGTCGAGACCAACTTCCACACACACAAAGACCCAACGATCCCACCATGAGCAGCACTGGGCGACGTCATATTCACATCATATCTTTATACATGCATAAGGGAAGTGGTGGGGATGTGAGGTTTTTTTTACTGTATGTTAGTTAATCAATGTAAACAACATAGTATTTATAAATGGATTTGTCAAATGAATAAAATAAAATAATATAAATAATCCGATGGCAGCGGTAATGAGCCCTCAAGCTGTGTTTTGCATAGTTAAATTAGCTTTATATTGCCTATTTTATGTGATATTCAGGACACGTTCCTCCATTTGTCTTCCTTGCACAGGACTCTCCCATCAACAAGCTGCTGTATGCCAGAGACATCCCGCGCTACAAACAGATGGTGGAGAGGTAAGAATATGGTAGCCAGTTGCCCCACTGACCCCAGGCATGAAAAAGAGAGGAGGAATAGAAGGAAGGAGTGAGAGAGGCCTAGGACAATCTGTCAGGGCCAGACAGAGGGTAGACTAAGCCTGCGAGGCTTCCATGCATGGTTGGTCTGAGAGCAGACTGCTACACTTACTACTGTCTGCTGCACATTAAACCCTGCAGATTACACTAGTGATGTATTAAAGCTTCGCTCGACAAGATTTTATGTAACAAATATGCCTGTTTTATAAGCCTTATTAGTCTTATCTAAATGAAAAAGGATAACCGCTTCTTTACTCTTTCTCTTTGTATTTTTCCCCACAGATATACAGCACTAGAGATTAATCCTATTTTCCCATACGAAATTTAATTGAAATTAAAACGCTTCCTCGAACTTCGCTACATTTTAGTTTCTGTTATCGTGGAGATGTATTGTATTTTTTTCACCCAATAGCAATGATCAGTTCTCGTCAAAGGGTCTCAAATACAAGCAGTAATAAATATGATTTTCACCAATAATTCCATGCAGCTCTTTGTTTAATATGCATAACTATATACATGTCACTTTCCTTTTCTTCATCCAGGTACTATGCAGACATCCGTCAGACCATTTCTGCCAGTGACCAGGAGATGAACTCCGCTCTAGCAGAACTCTCTCGTGTATGTTACCCGCTCATTTTCCCAAAATATCTTTTTTTCAGCTAAGGTTGAACACATAAATAATTTCCTGACATTGAAGTTTACAAGCTAGATGTGGAGTAAATATGAATAAAATAATAAAAGTAAAATATGAATGGCAACAAATGCTGTTGCAACAGCCTGCACCCCTGATGATTCCTCAACTTTCTATTTTCACTCTCCCAAAACAGAATTATGCTGCTGAGGTCAACTGCCTTGTGGCTTTACATGAGCTGTACAAGTACATCAACAAATACTATGATCAAGTGAGTATATTGAAGTACAAAAACATGACTGTTGGCTTGTACGGTATGTTGTGCTGGGCTTCCGATGCGTTTCGCCTACAGGTACAGTACCATCACTGAATCTCTTGAAGTGCTGAAATTACAGAGCATATTCATGTTATAATGATGACAGTAGTACATTTACCACTCACTTAATTATCAGTTTTTTCACACATCACAGAGGTGGACAGCTGAAATGACAAGCTGTAGCTAGCCAGCTAATTAAGCTAACGTTAGCTTCATGAGTAGGTAGAAAATACTGTTGCAGGCTGACTTTTCAATGTCGGACGTGTTTTGAAGTTGAGTCGAGTTGTTAAATATGTAGTTGATGGCTACACACATGAAATCATGCTAAACAACTGCAAAGATTGAGCATCCTCATCAGTTGTGTAGTTTAATAGTAGTAGTTTATGTAGTTAGTTAATTGTGCGCTCCTATTAGAACCTCATGCACACCACTTCGAGGCCCACCAGTGGGCCACGTCCAATAACATAGACATCCTTCACATTCCCTCAGCCTTTTGCTTTTACTTATAAAAAAATCTGTAAATAAACCATAAAACTGTATTGATTCCATCTTCTTTCAGATTATCACAGCCCTGGAAGAAGACCCCACTGCCCAGAAGATGCAGCTTGGTTATAGGCTCCAACAGATTGCTGCTGCCGTAGAAAACAAAGTCACAGACCTATGACACCGAGGACGGTATCGACAGTGATGAGAGCAGATTCTTTCTACTGGAGTATTTTCTTTTTTTTTTTTAGGACAAAGGAACAACAGCATGTTGTGATTTTTAGTGAAGGGAGAAATGATCTTAAGAGGATCACTGATACTGGCCATGTGTCCTGTCCCGTGTGCAGGAGCTTCAGTAAGATCCCCTTGATATTTCCACCGTTCCTAAAACTGAGAGTGAAACGACAAGGAGAAAATGTGAAATGAAGAACATCAAAACTATCTTAACCATGACATATCCTGTAAGGATTCCCCATGTTGAAATCAACCTAAAGAGACTAGTTTTTTCCTCTCACTCTGCGTATCTTGGTGGACTTGAAGACTTTCTTGTCAAACTGCACAGAACATTCCTGCGAGTTTGCAGCCAGAGTCTGGTACTAAGAGTATTAGTCTTGTGCTGAGGAATGGATGCTGTGGGCGTGCTCAATGAAGAAACGGTGAACGAGGAGGAAAAGGGAAAAGGAGGACTTTAATGCAGACGGCTGTGGAGTTTTCTATGTCAAAGTCTTATAAAGGACAAACGGATGATGACACTGTCAAAGTGCAGGGGAGGTCTGAGCCACCGCTCATCGTCTTTAAAGAATGTTTTCATTCTGCTTTTAGCTTTCTCAACACTTTCCCAGGATAGGCTTTCTTTTTCATTTGTTAAGCTTCACTTTAGCAGTTGTCCTTGTACTGCAGTTCATAGATGCTGCCTCGTGTAGTCTGAACTGAGAACCAGTATTTTGTTGAGTATGTAGCACTGTACATGAATGCTTTCTTCTCATTAGGATCTCCTGCTTTTGTGAATGTTCCTTTTTATTCGTTTTGTAAATGTTGATATCCATTTTTGTAAACCATTGTTTTTATATGGATTACCCAAGACAGTAACTGATGTGATGACTGATGACATTAGGAAAACTCTTAACTACACATAGACAGAATCCCTCATAGCACTACTGTAATCTGTACTAATCCAGTGAAAAAAACTGATCTTGGCATTTATGGAAGACCAAGCCTGATTTTTTAGGAAATAATGCACAAATATTGGAATAATGCACAAAGGAATTGAGGGATATGTCTTGAAGAAACATGTAAATACATTCTACATGATTTATTTTATTGTTTTAGTGCCACTTCAGGATTTATTTTTCATTTGTGTAATATATTTTTCTTGATTGACAGTATTTTTTCCTTAAGTATTATATATGTAGCAGAGTCCTCGTAGGTTGGATTGTAAATCCTGAGGTCACTATAAAATAAATGATGTGGAATTAAATTATAACATTCACAGTTATTTTTATTGATTTGTTTAAATTACTTTTTTATTTGAGTCAGGTTTGATCTTCCATACAGCACGTGTCTTAGACCCATCAAAATATTTCAGGCTTAAGGAAGTCGGGGAACCCTCTTCCTCCACTAGATATTGTTAGAGAAGGATGGCTACTAGTTATCAGTTCTTCACACAAACATTTTGCACTGACAGAACAGCTTTGACCTGATTTTAAGATTTACTTTGCATTCATGTTTTGGTGTCAATGTGGATGCCAGATCTGAACCGTGATTCATAAACAAAGGTGTCTGTGTTCCCCGTTGCTCTGACACCACTTGTGAAAGACTTTTTTCCAATTTTATTTATTTTGTATTTATTCTATTGCATATGTTGTTGGTTATTATTTTCCCAGTCAAACATTAAATCATTGATTTTCAAACTGCGGAGGTGTGCCCTCTAGGGCGGGCCCGGCGTTAAGACGGCAGGGGTGCGGGGCTACTGTAAACACTGTTTCCACTGTCAAGTTACATACAGCAAATGGCGCTAATTTTACTACCGACCACCTTAAAAACACCACAGAGGAGGGCCGCTTAAAAATGTAAACAATGCGCGCGCAATTTTTCACAGCTAGCATGGACAAGTTTGTGACAGGAATACCAAGTAAACGCAAAGCAGACGACAAATCAACATCAAATGGCTGAAAATAATTTTACCTCCGAAAGGGGGTCGCTGCAATAAAAGTTTGGGAACCACTGCGTTAAATCATGTTATTTAATCTTATGGTGTCTCTTTTTCTCCATTGATCTGTTTCCAAGATAGTTAGGAGGGGTTACTACAAGTGAAAATCAAATTCACATCAGCGGTCTTAAAATTCTAATACAGTTTCAAACCTTAATAATATTTTGCATCCAAGCAATAGAGAAATATGATTTCTAGTGTTGCAAGCGTTTACTTTGCACATTAAAATCCATCCTTTGCCGTGCACATTTATGTTGCTTGTGGCTTACTTGTGTATGCAAAGCTCAGTTCTGATGTTTTCCTGTAGATACATACTGCTCTTTAGTAATCCTGTGTTCTCTTACTAACTGATAGGATGAACCTAACAACAACTTAATGTGATGCAATAAAGTGATTCCACTGTTGATGGATATTTGAAGTTTTTCTGCTGATTCTGGATTCTGAAAATAATTTCTGCGGCAAGGACAGGCTGTGACAACAGCTTGTCCTTTTTGTGAGTTAATTTGTGCTTCTGTCGGACAATTACGTATCGGACACTGTTGATCCAGTTAAGAAATCCTTTGCAATATTTTCAGAGTTACACTGAGGAATTCAAAGGAGCATTTGTGGCAAAGTATAGAGTTACAGTTTAACTTGTAGGAAAAGCACCGGCGTAACTAATAACATTAATGAATGACTCTGGTTAATTTAGGTATGTCAATTAACCATGCCATGCACAATACCAAGACCCTACAATTGATACAGCTAAATAGAATGCAGCCATTATCCATGTTATCAGGTACGTCTTTGCTTTTCCTTCTTTGACCATAAAAAAAGAAGAGGTGCCTACAGTGTATTTAAAAAAGTAATTAGCAGGTAATAACTAACTCCAGACTGTCCCTGTTTGTTGACACTGATGGGTGTGCTAGTTTAGTGTCAGCTGGCACACTAACTTGTTCCTGTCATCAGTGACCCAGGATGGGAACTCCGTATTTGGACATCCTATCTGTAAGAACACCTGTCACACACACAGCTGCCAATGCTAAACCAGGCGTGGGCCTCAAGCTGAACCCAAACAAGCCCAGAGACAGTAAACAGTATCACAAGTGTAAGAAGACTACAGTAAAACTGAGTGAGAGCTAAGCATTTATTTGCCATCCAGCCTGACCGAGTGTCAGGTGACTGTGTGTTGGTTTTTTCTTGTGGCTGGAGTGTGATGCAATCTCAAATCTGAAACGTTACCACCCTTGAAAGTGTTAAATGTCTGTTCAAGCACTAAACCAAGGACAAGCGGGACGGGTGTCTTGGATTAGCAGCAGCAGCATCACAGCAACTGAATGCACGTCACGTTTCACTCTGTGATAGACGGGGGTTTGGGGGTAAGAGAGGCCAAACTGCAGGTCACTGAGAGTGTGTGAGCATGTGTTAGAATTCTAGGTGCACTAGCATCAATGTTCTCGATGAGGATTTTTGTGGTTTGAAGAACTCATAAATACAGTAACAAGGACGGTTATAGTAACAACCTGCTGTCTTCACACATATAATGTTCTCAGTGTTTATTATTGTGTATTATCATGAAATATGAATTTAGCGTGAAGTTACAGAGGCTAAACCTCTTTTGTATCACCTGATATGTATCCCCTACTAACCCAGTGATCTAGATCCATGCAGGTGCATTATGATGTATATCTCACCAGTGTGCGCACGCACACACACACACACACACTCCCTGCTCCTGCTGGAAGTGTCTCATTACAGTTCTCTGAAAATCAAAAATAGTAACAGCCAGGACTTTTCACTAAAGATAATAATAATAGCAGGTCACGGCTGAACACCTGCACACGTATGCACTAAATTGTTCCTTATAACAATCATTATTATAAATAATAATAATAAAACATCACAACAGCAGAAATTATTTTCTGTGTTTGGGGTAACATTTGTTAAGGTATATACGTTAGAATTCTAATCGTGTTGTCATGTCAGATCATCACCATATCTGAAAGGTGAAGGCCAGGTGTTCTCACATTTAAGTGCCATCACACACACACAGTTCATCTCACCTCTAATTTCTTCCACCTCAACGCTGAGTCTCTCTGTCTCTCTCTCTGTGTGCTTTATTACCCAGCAGCCCTTCAGCACTGTGGTATCAGTCATAAAGTCTTGCATGCCATGCCGTGGGGGGGGGGGGGATGTTAACAGCGGTGCTGGCAACAGAAAGCAGAGAATCACACACATACACATCGAGAGGTGATGAAGGTTGAAGCATTTAGTGACCTCGTGCTTCACACAGAATGACACTCCTTTGATAGTTTGCATGTAAACTTTGTGTTTGTGTAAATTCAAAACTCTTTCTGCGTTTTTTAGACAGTATAGCTGCATGCTATTACTTTGCAGCAAAGTGCTTCACATTACACTTAACACACTTTTACATCTGGGATCCCTTCAGCTGCCACTGTCTGATGGGTAACATTGCAAGTAAGAAAAGAACAGGAACCAATGCCCAGTTTGGAAAAGATAAAACCTCCTCAGCTTTTTTCATGACTCTATTGAGAAGGTGTTGGACGACGGAGATCCCATTATCAGCCAGGTTTGGCAGTCTGTGGTGGCCCAAAGGTCAAAAATAAAAACTCAGCAGCTGTCACTCTCTGTCTCCGCCCTCAGTGTGTTTTGCTTCACACGACACTCTTCTCATCTTTCAGCCCCTCTGCCCTCTGTTGTAGCTTTCACACAGTCGCAGACAAAGAGAAATCGAGGAATCTAGATACAGAGAGACAAACAGTCAGTGGCAGGGTCACTTTGACCAAGAGGGAGTGACGGATCTAAACCACACCGTGAAGCAGGTAAACGCCTGACAGGCAGTGAGTTAGAAGGCTGCTGGGGGTTTCCATGTTTAGACCCTGCTGACTACGGCTGCTGGCGTGCCCAATCTGCTGGGCGATCCGCACCACCCTCCCTGCTTCTGCAGCATTAAAGGTGCTGCAGCTTCACTTGCTATTGCCACCTACTGCTGTCTGTCTGTCCTTACTTTATGCCAAAGGTTTGACCTCTGCAGGCTTCATATGTCCATCCCTGTTTGATTCAGCTCTTGCATTGCTCCACTGGTTGCTGTGTCTGCAGGCTGCAGCTGCTAAACCACACTATGCAGAGGAGTCCCCGCTCAGTGTACATAGCTGCTCAGCAGCATCACACGTAAGTACAGTACTTTTTTTATCTGTGATGCTGTAAGATTTTTTTTTTTTGAAATACTGGAAGTGACTGGAAGGTACTTTAGCTGCAGACCGAATAAATTAAAAAATTTGAGACCTGAAACATGCAAACATTTACCTTGCTGGATGCATTTGCTTTAATGTTTTTATATAACTTTAAATTCTTGGTTGATCTTATTAAAATGCTTTGAAAAGGACCACAGCTATGCTATTTGGAGCATTTAAGTAAAGCATGCCAAAATCATTTTAGACATCATGGAGGTGACCTAAATTGTAGTTAAGAATTTCAGTCAGGATATCAAAGTCTTCACGATATAAACTTTGCAGGAAAAAAAGAACCATCTCGCTTTTTGAAATCCTGCACATTCACATATCTGAGAACAAGGGTGCCATATCTCACATCAAGTGTCCCTCCAGCCGCACAGAAGCCAGACTTGTGTTCAGTATTTTTAGACATGACGTGACCCAACCGTCGCTGCAGTAGATCTTCAAAGCTGCTGGGATGCAGAGTTATCAGGTTGCGTGAACATACTGCAAACCGATTTACAGTCGAGTCAGAAATAGTGCAACTTCCGATGTCGGGGAAATGTTTCCATGGCTGGATGAGTCCATGAGAAACTCTAAAAGTAGTTCAACTCCCCCTGCTGTCCCCAGCAACTGCACACTGACCAACACGTGCACTGTATGCAGAGGATGCATAGAGAATCAAGTCTTCATGTGACATGTCTGTGTGTGTTTTCAGGAGTGAATCTGGGTTGTCTAATAGTTTTGAGGCCCTAGGATGTCACCAGCAGCTGGATCCAAAGAACAGCCAGGACTCTGAGGACCCCAGAGAATATTGTTATGGTATGGCAGAGTCTCTTCACACTATTTTACTGCTGTCCATGTTACCACACCTTAATCCCAGGCATCTCCACCCCCACAGAGCAGCCCGTACTAGGTAGCGCTAAAATGATTCTTTCATCAGCAATGCTGTCCTCTGTCCCTGTTCTTCCGTCCTTCCCTGCCAGCTGTGCAGTAGTAGCAAACGAGCAGCTGAGCATGCAATACCACACACACCTGACAAAGTAATAAATGATATGCCACCTTATGTCATGTTCAGTTTTAATGGAAATAGCTATATAGAATAGAAAAAGGTTTAGTGCCACATTATACTCCAGATGTAAAATGTATTCTGTCATAAACTGTATTCACACAGATCAGAGCTGCCCTGCTGCTGAAGCTCCAGTTAAAAATATATAAAGAGTTAAATAATAAGATTCCTTTGTCTCTTCTTAGATTCCTCTTGTTTTTGTCTCTTCAGGTGGATACCACCCTGTCCAAGTAGGTGACACCTTTAACAGAAGATATCAAGTGCTTTCTAAGCTCAGCTGGGGCTATTTCTCCACTGTCTGGCTGTGTCGGGACCTCAGGTAGCTTTAATTAGGGACTGTTTGAAACTAATGTGTGGGGAGGGGGTCTGCATTTTGTATTTCACTTTTTAAAAAAGCAAGCACCTATAATACATTCTAACACTATTAGTATTTTCTGTGCACTCTCCCCTTAATTTACAAAGGTTATAACAACTAATGTCATAATTGAAAACTAACTATTTACGATCATGTAATCTTATTTACATGTGATTACATTAACAGAACTGATCTTGTTCTTCTATGATATATAATATGTAAATAAATAGCTGTGAATGTTTGTCACACTGCTGTAGAAGAAAGTCTCATGTTCTTCCAGCTCATAACATATTGAACTTGTTTTCCTTTCTGTCACGATGCAGAGGGGTTAACATATGCTCTCTAATATCCATAAAGACCCACTGGATTCACTCAAAACTGACTGTCGCCAAATGATAATAACATCTATTTCTATAACAAATTACATTTGACATTGCTGGAATCAGCAGCGAGCGGACTCTCATGTCCCATATCCCAGCAAATCTGATCTGGTGTCTGTTTCAGCAGGCTTCGTCGCCGCGTTGCTGTGAAGGTGCTGAAGAGCGGAGCTGGCTTCACTCAGGCAGGACAGGATGAACTTGCTCTTCTTCGATGCGTCAGTGACCCGTCGTTTGTGTTTCAACATTCTCTTCCTGCCCATTGTTATTTCTGCTACTTGACTTTTGTCTTTGCATTTCAGTTTAGAAGTTCTGATGTTGAAATTATTTCTTTCTCTCGCATTCTCTTGTCAACCATCTCGCTTTCCACCTTTCTCAACCTTTTTCTCCGCGCTATCCTACTTGCTATTTACTAAAATACAAAATCCTTTTATATTCTTCTTATATATATTCTTCTTACTCTGAGTGCCCCCCCCCCCCCCCCACACTCTACTCTCTTTAATCAGGCTGGTGGTCCTATGAGCCGTCACCCCTCCAGTCAAAGGATTGTTAAGCTGCTAGATGAGTTCAAGCTGGCTGGGGTCAACGGGGTCCGTATCCTTTTTTACCAGTGGTCAAATTATACCGGGAGCCCTGTTTTTCTGGGGTTGGGTTCATACATGGATACTATCAATACATTTCACTTCATACAGAGAAAATTTTACCCGGGACAACAAGGAACAGAAACATTATTCATGATTTTTGCCTTACTTTGTTAAACAGACCCTGCTTTTTACAGACTTTCATTTCTTGGGCACACATTGTAACTTTGGCACAAAGTGCTGGAGAGTTGTCATGTGTGAAGGTGTGTGCTTGTGTATGTGCGTGCCACAGAAATGCATCAGTCAAATGGACAGACAGCCAATTTCAAAGTATTTGATCAAATGAATATCTCAGAAATGATTTATCTATAATGGAACGTTGTTGATTTAACAACAGATAGGGTTACGCTGGCCTACTGAACACAATTCTACACTGTATTATACAGTGAACACTGCTAGCCAGCTACTTGAAGACATGTAGAACTGACCTTAACGCCTGCTGGCTAGACATGTGCCTAGTGCTGGAGCTGCTGGGGCCTGACCTGAGGAGCTGGCAGCTCTGTTTTGAGAATCCAGGACTGATGCAGCCTTCGGTCAAACAAATACTCACTCAGGTAAAGAACTGCAGAGACCTGAGAAATTAGGATCATAAAAGATTTAATGTCACTCAAATAAGTGGAACAATTTGGTGCACTTTACATGCTTACATGTATACTAACTTAAAATGCTGCTGAGGAATCACAGAAACCTTATCTAGCAACACCTGTCTCTTTTGAAGAAATGTTTCATTAGCTTAGGATCAAATCTAGATGTCATAAGTACACTGATAAAAATTTCAACATTATTGGGGGAAAAAATGCATATTTGCTGTCTTGCCAAGAGTTAGATGAGACCATTAATACCACGCTCATGTCTCCGCGCTAAATATGAAGCTACAGCAAGCATTCGGTTAAAGACTGGAAGCAAAGTGAAACAGCTAGCATGTCCAACATTTCTGTTTGTTCACAGGATATAACACATCAGTCAGTTTTACAGCTGCTGGTGGGTGGATGCTTTCAACTTTGGACAGAACCACGCTACTGCTGGCTGCAGCTTCATATTTAGCACAGGGACAAGAGAGTGGCATCAAGTCATGAAAACATTCTGGGTTTCACACATTGAGGATTTTGCACAACTGGAAAACAGAGACAGCTGATGCATGTGTGGTTAGACTACCTAATATAAAATAAACAAATGGTGATAAACCGAGTCACCGTCATCTCTTTGAGCCAGTTTACCCTGAGGGAGTCACAGGTCAGAAAACGTTGTGCAGCCTGCTGTATGGAAAGAAACATTGTGAGTGTTTTGTGTCCTCTGTAGGTTCTGCAGGGCCTGGACTACCTTCACACTCAGTGTAAAATAATCCACACAGACATCAAGCCTGAGAATATCCTGCTGTGTCTGGAGGAGCAGTCCTACGAAGAACCACCAGGAGCCAGCTGCTCATCTTCTATACCGGCCGGGAGAGAGGCCAAGTCATCAGGCACAGTTGGTTATTTCATAGCTCCAGATGCTGGAGATTGTTTAAAAGTGAATGAGTAGCCATCACATGTGTGTACACAGCAGATGTACCTGCAGCCAACTTATTCGCTAATGTCTCTGCTCTGTTGTGCTGATATCTAAACTTAAAAAGAAAATAATTTAAGACAAAAAATGATTTAGAATTTAATCAAGCAAAGTATTTGTATCCAAAACTATTTGTTTATTCTAAACATTATTTCTTGAAATGAACGAAAATGTTTTAACACATTATGTATTGCTGTTTCTTTCAGAGCATAGCAGAGGAGGAGCATACAGTCTTGAAGACATTACTGTGAAGATTGCTGACCTGGGCAGCTCCTGCTGGGTGGTCAGTAATGTGTTTGACATAGTTCCATATGTAGACCTATTATGTTTACCAAGTTTAAACCAAATTAGGTAATAGGTTTTCAGCGCCTCATAATCAAGCCCCCAAAAAATACCAGTCAATTGAGACAATGCTACTTGATTCCAGTGCTGCTTGGTCGAGCAGCATTTATCGACATGTAGAGACTGTATATTCCTATTCTACATGAGAATTTACTCTCCACACAACACCCTGAGAAAACAGACAATAAAAGATTCAAATTAAAATGTTGTGCCTGCTATGTCCGTATGTTCTCTTTCTTGGACCAGTACAAACATTTCTGCGAGGAGATCCAGACCCGTCAGTATCGCTCACTAGAGGTTTTATTGGGATCAGAGTATGGCCCGCCTGCTGACATCTGGAGTGTCGCCTGCATGGTGAGGGGAAAACCAAAACAATATGAAGTTTACACTGTGTGAAATACTCATCTTTTATCATCTTTAGCAGTCATGGTAAAGCAAATGTAACATCTGGCTTTTGGAGGTTTTACTGGATAAGTCAACATTTGCTAAATGTGAAGTTAGTGTATCATCAAAGTCATGGGAAGTCATGGAGTTACAATTGATGTGGTCGTGTTGGTCTCTATAGACGAGTACTTGGCTGCACATCACTCTTTCCTTTCTTCATGCATTCTCTCAGGCCTTTGAGCTGGTCACTAGAGACTCCCTGTTTGAACCCAAAGCCGGAGAGTCCATCTCCTTGGAGGAAGGTACGTTCAGTACAGAGTGCTGACAAAGACGGAGGCGGGACAAGAACTGACACAGGATTCAATGAAATTACACTGTTCATGCTTTGTAATTGTTGGTGCAGCGTATGCCAATGTGTAAGTGTGTGTGTGTCATGTTTGCATGTGTTTGTTTGCTCTCTCCATCTACCTCAGACCATATAGCCCAGATCACGGAGCTGCTGGGTAAAATTCCACCAGCTGTGGCCTTGTCGGGTAAAAAGTCAGTAGAGTACTTCAGCCACAGAGGTAAGACTGCTACTTCACTTTGCAATTGATTGAAGTCTGTTTGGATGTTGTGCTAGTATGACTCTACTTTTCTGGATTTCTTCCTGGGAAATAATTTAATAATTGCTACATGTGAGCATCGTCAACCATGCAGTGTGATACTGTGTGTTTTTCATCCAGGTGACCTTCGTCATGTTGGTCCACTGAGGTTCTGGAGCCTCTATGATGTTCTGGTGGAGAAATACCACTTCCGGTTGGAGGAGGCCTCTGGGTTCTCGGACTTCCTTCTTCGCATGTTGGACTGTCACCCGGAGAGAAGGGCCACTGCTGCACAGTGCCTCCACCACCCTTGGCTGACCTCATGAGAGCCTCCTACACAGCCCGATGCTCTCAGCAGTTTCTGAAAACACCAGCCACAAACTCGATCTGTGAGGTGCTAAAAATGCACAGGGCATCTCTGATGTTTTATACTAGAGGAATCTAAAGAGCTCTTTTATATTTTACTCCCTTTTATTGGTGGGTTCCTGTGGAATGTGGTGTTGTTCTGACTCAACACCAGATAGAGAATGCTCTTCTCCACTGGAGCCCCATTATGGACTTTATGCTGCTAAGGTAGATAGATCCTTGGGTAGAGCTGCTGTGGGTCTTTGACTGCTGGACCTTTGAGTCCTATAAATAGCAGCTCCTATGGCGAGAAAAATATTCTGTATTGTCTCCTCCTACACTGACAGGCCTGACTCTGCCAGCTGGTGTGAAGTAGTCAATTTTACACAAACTTTGAGAGCAGCTATTATTCAGTTAAGATTAAATCTTAAATCTTTGCAATAAAGTCGGAGAATGATAAAAAAAAAACATGTCATGATCTTTCACATTGTATGTACTGTATGTCTTTTAGCTTTACTTTTTTACAGAGTAATGAACAGCTTAAAAAAAAGACGAAGTAATTGGTAATTAATTAATTAATTAATTAGTTAATAATTTAATAGTCATGTCAAGTAAATTTTATTTAAATAGCCGAAAAACCACAAATCACAAATACTTTATATTGCAATGCTTTATTAGAAATTAAAGTGCCTCTTTCTGTTACATAGCCTCCTACTGTTGATCCAACGTGTTTCTCTGAGGTTGTTTTATGGTAATGAATGGGTGGAGATGGATTTCTCATCTGTTTTATCTGACAGTTCATATATACTGTATAAAGTGAAATGTTGATGCTGTGTTTTCAGTTGGTTCTGCTGCCCCCAAGTGGCAAAAAAAAAAATTCAATTCATGCAAATGCCCAGGGAGGGGATAAAAGCCTTACGTTACGTAACTCACACTTGGATTATTTTACCAAGAATAAAAAAGGAATGACATAAAATAATAAAAATGGAATATCCTGCAACCTAGGAAAACTTAACAATTTTGTTATTTGGTTAATTTCAACAAATTTTTTTTCTGGTTAGTTTCATAGCCACATTAGTTTTTTCGATATTACTCAGCTTCCTGTAAACACTTCATGTTAGTAGCCATTTTGTCCTATAAGCCTGTGCCTTATAACAGGCATTCACTATGGGTAACACAGCTCATTTAATACTAATCCAGTTCATTTCCATTCCACTTGCATGCATATTGATTCTATACATGTTCTCAAGCAGAACTAGTAACTTGGCTATTGTAGACTGTATGTTTCATATCTTTTGAAACAAAGCCAGTGAAATGATGGTCATCAGACTAAATTCAACCAAATAATGATCATGCACTACTGTGACCACTATGTTTGTTGTTGTCTTGCAGCAATTTGAATTATTACCAAAAACACCACTTAGAAAACATAACTGCACAAAACACCGTCAAGTGCAACAGACTGCAGACCTAAAGCATCAAATGATGATTTGACTTGTCCTCATTAAAATATATAAACAGTAGGTAGATCATACATTAGTCCAGTATCTCATCCTATCCAGCTGTAGGCTCGGCACTCCACCAGCGGGTTTTCTTTATAAACGACAGTGTAACCACACTTTGTCCTGATCCGACGACACTTCCTGGGCCAGGAGGTGGGCTTCATCGTGCTACAAGGACAGACAAGAGACATGGTTGGTGAAAAAAGCAGAGAAGAGTGATTATGAGACTATGAGAACCAGCCACAGCTTTATATAATTGAAATCAATGAGTATGACTTGAAGTGAAAAATCTGCTCACGTGAAACAGTAGACACCCAAGTCATGACAGAAGCACTTGTCACATCCTCTCCGGAAAGAATCTCCTGGCTTGTAGAACTTGTCTTTATATGAACAGATGCCTGTTGAACCAAAACAAGCCACAACACAAATGTTGACTTGTGCTCCCTGGCTAGGGCATAGAGACACATGTAAAATAATGAGAAGAGAAAGAATGAGAAGATCTTACCTTTTATGTGGTATACAGAAGCTTCTGAGTATCCTCTGCTCAACAGAAGGATGAGTGACAAGCAGAGAGCAAACACCAGTGACAGAGAGCATCCATGAAGGCTATTTATTGAATGGAACATCTTTTTTTAATTCAGACTCTCAGTTAAAACATCTAGTGGTTTCACTGGTTTAAACCCTAGTGAGTGAATCCCGTATTGTAGGAGACACTGGCTCATATTTATAGTCTCGCAGAGAGACTGAGGGAAAAAAAGCCTCTCCACATGTTTAGTTCACTGGTTTCTTCCCAGAGTCCAACATTTGTTTCAGAGAAAGGTGTGTTTGGATTTTCTATGTGTACCCATGCGTCTCTAAATATTACCTTCGGCCCTTGCTTGCTGCATTGAGCTGCGTGGGTGAAAGGATGGCCGATTGGTTCAGTGGTGGCCTTTTCAAGTTTCGCTATATTTTCTTCATCTGGGTGCCTTCTAAGCTCATCTTTCTCTTTAACATAGACACTTTCCCTCCCTCCCCCCTTTCATCATTCCCACCACCACCTCCCGATACACACAGATGCTGACTTCGAAAGCTAATCCTATTTTTATGACTGCTGACATTGTCAAAAAACAACCCTTTGTGCTGACGGTGTCCCTTGTCTGAAGGAAATTGGTTCAAGCCAAATGATCACAAAACTGCATTCTAAAACATCAGAAATGAATAAAAAACATTGCAGACTATTGTTCTTTTATTCTGAGCAACTTAACTTTGGGGATACATATTTTGAAGCAGCACAGAGTAATTTTCCTTCCCAATCTGGAGATCCAATTGCATATGATACAGATAGAGTAAGGATATTATGATTGTTTCATTGGTTGCACAGGACATTTTGTGCTTTTAAATGTTTGCATATAGTAGCATAAAATAAAGACCACAGTAATGCCAAGAAAGTACGTCACTTATGTTTAGCTATATATACTTCGTATGTACATTCTGAGATCTGGACAAATGCCTCAATTATTTAAAATGTTCCCAGTTGTGAGTTCACACAAGATTTAGACCTATTGAGGAAAGCTGCTGTATCTCTGTGTCTCACACAGGCAGATTCTACAGTTTGTGTGACTGACTTCAACACAGTTTGTGGTCAGTCTCTTCCTTCCTGACAGCCTCTGGCCAGAAACCAGTCGACACACCATGCTCTGAAAAAAGAGAAAACAAAGACACCGAGGGACTGAGAGGAAATTGTGGTAGCCGAGGGGCTCCAGCCAGAAACCACCGCAGAGTCCACGTCAACCCTTTAGTCCCACAGGAACACTGTCAGGGTGTTCGGTGGCTCACACAGCAAGTAGCTCCTGTGTTTACAACATCACCAGTACTGCTGGACTCCTTTCTGTGTGAACTGCATGTGGCTGAATCGGTTTTCCAGGTGGTCCAGTTTTCTAGCTGTTTAATTTTGTTTGCACCCATTCATCTGAGATAATTCATTGAGGATTATTATTTTTAGCAACTTAAATTGTGATCCAAGAAAAAGATATAATTTCACCGTTTCCTCACGGGTATCACTGTGTATTCAGAACGTATTCATATATATCTATATGTATATAGATATATATGAACTTATGGAATATTCCATTTGAAAAGCCAGAATGGATTGCATTGTCCCCCAGTTCGAGTCTGGCTGGGTATATTTGCTGCATGGGATTTCCCATCTCTCTCTCTCCTAATCCCTAGTCATCTTTCTAGTCAAGGCAAGTTTATTTATATAGCACCTTTCATACACGGATACAATTCAAAGTGCTGTACAGAGACAAAGTCATGATTAAAATAATCTACTAAAAATTCTACTACTTTCAAATAAAGGCATACAATGGCCATAAAATAATTTTATAAAAATGTATCGTAATTTGCTTATTTGTAGACATTAGTGTATCCCAGTCGATGAATCGTACTGATTTTCCACCACTAGGTTGAAACATGTGAGTGTTTTGCCATGAAGTTTGGCACCATAGGGGAGAGTCAGGTAAGTAGTGCCAATTTTTACCTAAAGTGCCTTTAAAGCAAGGGGATTACAGTAATGCCTCCAACTAAAATATGTACATATAGTTTAGGATGTTGTGCATCCCTGGGAACAATCACTATGGATCTTAAATAAACTGTTTGAGAAATATAGTGAAATAAGTGGTTTTGTGGCACAACTTGCCCCCGGTGCGGGGGCAAGTTGTGCCTTTTGATTGTTGTGCCATTAGAGAGAATACACTGGGGTAAATTGTGCCATTGATAATTGAAGTAAAACAGAT
>JAVQJD010082278.1:0-15480 GCA_036023655.1 Nannoperca australis | reverse complement strand
CCAGCTATTTTAAGAAATGACTTTATTATTTTGTGGAATGACTGGACTTGAATTTATGGACAAGGTAGGAAACCCGGAAAGTGTGTGTGTGTGTGTGTGTGTGTGTGTGTGTCTCAATGTGTGGTGTACTGTTGATTCTGAGGCCAATTATAAGCAATTACGACTATTCTATCTGCAGTTTAGTGTTTTTCACTGGTACTCAAATGAAAGAAATCTACATTCTATTTAAGTGAAGTGTTTTACAGACTTGGTGAGAAACACTCCTATCTGTCCTCCGGTGATTAAATCATTAGAAGAAAGGTGCTAAAGTTGCATTGTAGGTGGATAATGTGTTCAACTGATGTGTTCACTTCTCCTCGCTGCCTTTTCCTGCCGGTTGATTCACCTTCACCAAACCACAGAGGCAACAGCTTGTAAAACAAGTTAATAAAACATGCCTATTTCTGGCATCAGAAAGTACACAACATGGTATCTGTACACTTTGCAAAGCTAAAAACAATGAGCTAGATAAGGACAAATTATTATATTCACTAGTGTTTGCAGTAGTTAGTGTTATGCCAACTTAAAAATGTTTTTAAAAAGTGCATGTATGCTATCAAAGCTTTACATCATTCACAGTAAGTTTGCTAGCTGGAGCTTCTGTGGCAAAGGGGAACCATTTCTATTTCATTTAACAAACACTGAATTAGTTAAACTAGAGACATTTCAGTAACATAATTGATGTCACACCTGTAGCCATCACTGGTGGATAAGTGGTCTCACTGTGCACTGGAAATTAAAGTTATTATAAAATCTTAACGACCAACAACAAAAACCTTTGGCAACAAGTGTAGTGTTTAGACTATTGTCCATGCAGTTTGTGGGTTTTTTGTCCCCTTTGACCAGACTACATTTAAAACATTGCTCTGGTTTATTTTTTCATTTTTCCACAGTTGAGGATGATCCGTCGGCGGTTCCACAGGACAGAAGCGCCATCTACAGGCGGACATACAGAAGTACACACCTGAGGAGGAGGAGTGTTGGGTAGCACTGGCACACCTGACATGACACATACTTCCATCACCACGACCGGGCAGAGCAGACGCTTCAAAACCTGTTGAAGACACTTTCCTGATGGTTTCAAGCAGTCCTGCCAGTCAACATGTGTGACCGACGGGGACGTGGAGGGACACATCTCAGGAACAATGTCCTAAGAAGATGAACGTTAAAGCCTGTAAAGAAAATCAACCATCAGATAAGCTCTGTGAGAATGACTTGTCTGTTAAAAGAAAGCTGTATTTTTTTTAATCCTCTAGTATAGTCTTGGGACAACGTCACCCGGAAATTATTTTTAATATTGGGTTGTAACACTTAGGTTTCATTATTAGACTACCTGAGCTACAGTTAAACGTTCATTACCATACAGGACTTGAGTTTTTATCAATAAATGCACCAGTGAATGAATGAAAGAAGAAACGACAGGACCAACAGATTTCAGAGTATAACAATCCTTTATTTAAACAGTGTTACACAGGGGAGGAGTGGCTGTGTGTGGGGAGACACGAGACAATGAAGCTGCTAGATAGAAAAACCCTACCGGTGATCATTGGTTGGCGAACACAGAGCAATGAGGCAGCCGTGTGTTGGTTTTCCAAAACCAGTTTAGTTACAATGTTTTACTGAAAATGAGTTTCTAGTCGTCAAAATACAAAAGCATGCTGGTAGGAACTGACCCTACGCCGGCTGTCCAAACTGCAGTACAAAGCCTGAGATATAACTGTAAAGAACGTAGTCCAATTATTGTCTTTTCAAAACATCTGCTTCATTAGCAGAGATGTTATATTATGTTGTCCTGTGTCACATTGCCCTCCATAATGTTACAATGTTAAGATCCCTGCCAGTTACTTGGGATGACATTATGGAGTTGCCATGGTAACCACAGAAAACTTTTGACTGTTGGTGCTGTTTTTTTTAAATCTTAATAAAAGTTACTAAGACATTCATTTGTGACAGCATTTTTTTTTGTTTTTGTTTTTTTGATTAACCTCAAACAAAATTCCGTTACCAATAGTTTGGGAAAACCAGACCTCGCAGCCCCCCCCCAAAGCTCCAGTGGTTGGTTAAAACAGAGCCCAGACACCCCAAATAAGAGGTTAAACCTGCAGCTAAAAGTACAAAAAGGAAACGGTGGCAGAAATGTTTGATTTGTAGTTGTGTTCCTTCAAAGTCAAAAACACTGTGACAATATTAAAAAGATCCAAGAGGGCGCACAATAAATCCCACCTTTCACCAACTAGATCAGGTTCACAGAGAAAAGACAACATATGATGAGAAAATCTACAAATATAGCTGTTGTGACATAACCGATGCTTTTTAAAAGATTTGTTTTTTGGAACAGCGAAAGCTTCCAAAGCTGCCTGGTGTTGCACGGTTTGTTTGATTTCAATGTTTTTCTTTGCAAGAGGGTTAGAGGTTAAAGCTTCCCCCTCATCTGGAATGTCATTTAACTGCATAGTAGAGGTCAGGCCAGTATCTCCCAATAGAAAGTCATTACCACTCCATCGCTGGGACACGCCTCCGTCCACAAAGAAAACCGGGGTTAAATTAAGAGGTACGTACAATTTAAAATGTGGAGAAAGTTTGTCAATATTCCTTCCTTAAAAAGAAAAAAGAATCCGTTTACTTCACTTCAAAATGTCACTACATCCAGTCAGACTGGAGGGTTAAGACAAATCTAGGCAGGTACAGGTGGAATGTTTTTATATTAATCTGTGGCACTTCTTTGCTTACAATCAATTAAATATCAGAAAATGTGGTTTTGTTTTTCTGTGTCAACCAAATGCATTAGACCAAGCACCTCGTTGTAACCCATTTAACGCCACCGATATTTACACAAAATCAACAGGTTTGTGGAATCCTGCTGAACATTTGGGTAAAAGGACAGAAAATGAATAAAACATTGTGATATTCCTTTTAAGGGTTTAAAGAGCACTTCAAACCCTCGGCTGCGCTTCCCTTCAAGCTGCGTTTCACTGCCACGTTGTAACTGTTTCCATGCCTGTGTGTAGTGTGTAGACGGATTCAGAGTGAGTGTTGCTTTTGTGTAGTAGAATAATGTAGTGGAATACAACGGTGTGTCATTCTGAAATCAAGACGGGTCAAAAACATCAAATCGCTTTAATGCTAAAGAATGTTTGGTCGCAATGAAATGGTTACAACGCAGCCAAAGTCGGGTCAAAGATAATCTTATCTAGACGTACTGAGATAATCCGTTATCTCCACACTCTCAAACCAATCAACACAGTAGCCTTCTATCTAGACTCACTCACTGTACTCTTGCAAGATAAAAATGTGTGAAGACATGCTGAATTAAATCCCAGATCTCATTATATCCAGCAGGTTTTGTTGCTCCTGCCTAGTCTGGTATAAAAAAGAAGCTGGGAGTGAAATTAAGTGCTGAACTATGACGAACAAGGCTCTGATGCAGAGTTAGCAAACTTTATTCCATTATACTGTCCTCATTTTGGTACCTGTGCTGGTTGTAGCACAAAATCTTTTTGAATAATTTAAAATAACATTTTGTGGAAGCATTGTTTAAGCTTAAAACCATGCATCAATGTTCAAATTCTTCTTCACTCCCAAGTTGTTAGCTGCCCAACTATCTCCCAATTACCCCAGTTTACTGGCGCTCTCTCCCAATCAAAAGTCTGCTCCCTTGCTTCCCTGTGGCCCAATAGGAATGACTAGTGTTGTACAGTGGGCGGGCCCTGGGAGAGCATTTAGCAAATGAAAAGCTGCGTTACTGCTCCCATCTAATAACCTTCCGATTTACTGTACAGTAAGTTGCATACGACAGCTTTAAAGTCGGTTCATTTTCAGTTCAAGTTCATTTGTTTTGTAAAAATTCTAAAACACACTAAAAGTTTAAGGGATTAATTCCACCTTAATTGATGTCACAACCCACTGACCTGATTAAAATTCCTTCCCACCTACTTTAAAAATGGCAAAATGCCTTCTCTTCTTAGGCGAGTACAATGTGAATTGAACAGAAAATGAACTCCCTCAGCCGCTAGTCAACACACGAGGAATGTGGATGAAACTAAACTTAGAGAGAAGAAAATAAGACAATCATAAAAATTCATAAACCCGGTTGATTGGTTTTTACTGCAATTGTTCAAGTTACAGCTCCCTATTTTCATGTAATCATTAGTATTAAAGTGTGATCATGTGACGCGGCTGCTTCTACCATTCTTCTGACTGTTACACTTAAAGACCAAGTTGTGTCTTTAAGTGTTTCCTGGTGTCCTGCTTATAACTGTTGAAATCACTGTTACATTATATTACTCTCCATTTACACCATAATGAAATTAAGTGAGGGAGGGAGCTGTCATTTAACAAATTACAGTTTTTTTGTGTTTTTTTAGGAATGCACTGCTACCTTTTCACCACTGATAAAGATTCCAAGTACAAATGAATTACTTTTATACAAAAATGATGAAGATAAAAGCTTTCTCTGTTAAGAGAATTTGCTTTGACTTTTGAGTGTTATTAAAGGTCACGATGACAATCATTTTCAGCCTTGTGCATCTCATCAGGATTGGTTTATCAGAGCACCCCTACAGCTTTTATTTTTGCAATACACGACAGACACTATCTTTGCTCCTTTTATAAAACAAACGGTTAAAGAAAAGAAAAAAAAACACTATTAAAAAATAAAAACACGCTACAAATGTTAAGCTAACAAAGTGGTTCTTTTTTGTTCCCTCGGGAAGAGCGAGGATATTATTTTTCTATTTTTGGAGTGAGGGATTTAGATGCACCACAGACATGTAAGAGACCGACTGGGAAGAAATCGGGAACTTCTCTCCATTTGTCTACACCTCTTCTCCTCCCGTGTTTCAGCTCTTCTCCTCCTCCTCCTCTTCAGTCAGTCAGGGTTGGTTGTCGTAGGGTGATGGAGGTCGTCCAACGTCAACAGAGAAAACAGTCACGATGGCCCCTTCAGCTCTGGGGAAGTAGAGGTGATGGAAGTCAGCCTGGCTGGTGTGATGACTGGCACTCAACATTAGTTTCATACTCAAAATACTTGATTTGTACTCCACACAGACCTCCATCAGTGCCCACCTTCCTAAATGTAACATTCCTTTCTCTTCTTTGCACGCGTGCTGATGGTTGGTGGATGTAACAGAGATTCATTTTCTGTTTTTGGTCGTCAGTAAATAAACCGCTATGCTAAACCCTGCTCTTAATAAAGACCTCTAATCTTACTTTCAGCATGAATAATAATAATAATAATGAGTTACTATTATTATTATTACCTGAGTTCAGTCAATCCTCCTCCTCAGCCAGTTCAGTTTCTTTATGAACCACCACTCTGGTAACAGACATGTCAGGATGTTGCTCTTTGGCCTCCTTAATGGCCTGGGCCAGTGCCTGCAAGCACACGGTGGCAGCACCGAGCACAGCAGGCAGTGGAGGAAGTGCAGGGAGGAGAGGAGGAGGGGGGAAATGGTGGAGTTAAATGAAAATTAAATAAGAAGCATAAAGAAAATGACAAGAATGCTGGATTTACGATCAATGTGCTATTTTACTTCTTTGTGGTTAAGTGAATGTAAACGGGATGAAGTAAAATGGCCTCAGACACATCAAGTGGAACAAAAGATTATTTCTAAAAATCTCATTTCCAGTTGATTGTGACACAAATCTGTTCCTTTTGCGTAAATCCAGCGAATCAAACAAGACAAGCAACTTAAAAACACAAACAGTGGACAAGGGATCGTGCATAAAAATCCAGACCTGAGCAAAATAGATTTTTTTCCCCATTGTCAGATATTTTAGATGTTTTGAGGGCGCTACATGCATATTCAACACCACATTTCCCATTAGTGAGTATCAGCAGAGAAAACGTAGTATTAAATCACCCATCACTTTCAAATGTCTGAAATGTCTTTAAATTTATTTGATCAGGTCTTCAAACAAACTTACAATCGCAGGTCAGGGTTTAGAAATCTCATTTTACAGAGCAGTCTGTATGTATATGGACAATGAGTGTTTGCACCAAAATAGGAATAATAGGAAATATACCCCATTTTACACATACTCTTTCAGTTTTATGGCAATGCATTAGTGATAATGGCACTAACTCAGATGTGATCTTCTCTGTGTGTCGTTAGTATGTAGTATTCATCACATCTGGGGGGCCAGACTGTACAACTTTAGATTTTCTGACAATCAAAGACAAAGACAGGAAACTAAACTAACAAAGCAACATAAGCAGACGTAGCCTGGCGAAAACAGAAAATGTTAAGACATCATTTTCTAGATGTATGGATGAATAAGTGAAGCACAGCCAACCAATGAGTGGAACTAATGGCATCTCTAATAATTGATTAATAAATCAAATTGTGCACTCTGCGAGCAACGTAATAGACATGTCACTAGACGTCTATTTGTTCCCCTTAAGTCCAAGCAACCAGTAAAAGCCTCTGTTAGCTAAACTGAAGTCAACTGGGGCTGGTGCTAAATGATATTCTGTGCGCCTGAATTACACGACCGCGAAATGATACTCAGAGAGCCGTTCACACCACCTACATCTGGTCAGAATAAAGTCACCCATCAAACAAGCTGCTGAAACATATAATTAAGCGTGGGAATAAGTGGCGTGACTGGAAAACTGACCTCGTCGTGGTCGATGTCACAGTCGCCAGTTATAACAATGCGTTTCTCGATCCTCGTCTCCGACAGGCCGCCCTTTAACGTCTGCAACGAAACATACAACAATGATGCTTTGGTGCCTCTTTAAAGTGGGAACCACGAAGGCCCTCCTGGGTGCTGGTGGGATACGGCTGAGTGGACGCCGTCGCCATGACAAGAAACATCAAGAGAGAAACTAACACAAACGAGTGCAGCTCTGCTCTACACATGTGAATATGGACACCGAACACAAAGTGCAAATACAGTAGTAGGGTACCATGATATCGCATGCAGATGCCATGGCAACCGAACACTGTATATACAGTATGAATATTGACACTTGTACAAATATAATTTTAAACCGAGCAAATGTGTTTCTGTTTGCACAGATTGTGCACATTGTGTATGGTAGTTATACTAGATAAACACAGTGTGTGTGTGTGTGTGTGTGTGTGTGTGAGAGACTGTCTGAGCCGTCATATTGTGATGTCATAAAGCATTAAGAAGAAGATGCGTGTTCGTACCTTGGTAATGTGTGTGGTTGTAGTAGTACACAGAGATTCAGAGGTGATTGTCTGAGCCGTCATCAACACTCCAGGCTCGCCGTCGCCATTACCATCCAACTGATGACAGAGGAGGCAAAGAGAGATCATGAACTGTGCATTATCACTAAAAGAGCCCCCGTTAGATGTTTGATGATCGAAATAAACTCTTGTCTTCTACAAACGGGAGTTCTCTGAGGAGAAGGGAATCACGGCGGCATGCACTGTTGCTAGAAAGGAAGCTGTTTTGGAACATGCTCTCACACAAAACATTAACACTAAAAACACGCCTCGAAATAATGCTAAAATCTAAATGCAATCACACAAACACAATACGAATGAAACAAAAAACAGAAAAAACAGCTCCCTGTGTTTCTTAAGTGTGCACCTGTGCGGCTTCGTATGTGATGGTCTTGGTTTCCGTATGTACGATGGGCACTTCTTTTGTAGCTATCTCAGTTTTCTGGGCTGCAAACGTGTCAGATATAGTCACCATTTCTGTCTTTACCACAGGTGGCTGGGGAGGGAGGAGAGAGAGAAGTGAGGGGGGAGGAAAGAGTGTTAATACATTCAATCTGAGACAGTTAGGGAAATATCAAGAAACACGTTGGTATCAATGCACTAGCTTTGGAAATTCACTTCCAAGTCAATCCATTTTTTTTTGGTTTTAGTTTATCAGAATAAAATGCCAATGTGCTTAATTATCATCAAATTAACTGCAGATTCCAATAACGTTAGTACTGCCTTGTATTGAAAGGGAAGTGATTCACTTGTTCTGTACACACATTGGTAAACATAGCAGTAGTTGTAGATGTATAAACAATATATGCCAGTGAATGCAGCAAAAGTCATGCAAAAATAAAATAAAAAAAAAAACTAATGGAGAGCTTCCAAACCTCATGCGAGTCGGCATCACCAACACAACAACGCCCACTTTCAGCAATGTACAAGCAACAGCTACAACAGCAGCGCGACTACAAACGCATCTTTGGCGTCAACGTGCAACTCAGAAGTACGACACATGAACATGCACAAGACAAGCTGATAAAACAAGCAACACTCCTGATGTGTAAACAAGCATGCAAAGGTGACATTCAGATGAGCGGGTGGCAATTTTGTCCCGACGTGGTTGGCAATGATGATTTCCACAATACCGTCACCGTGGTGACCGTGCCGCGCCAATTAAACGTAAAGAGAAAGAGAAGCATCACTGCCAAACACACGGAGGACGCACAAACACACACCAAAATGGAGAAATACGGCATGCGGAGCAAAAAGCACTCATACACCTAAAAGCATCATGCATTTCCCACTTAGGCCCCATTTACTTCACAACACTGAAACTACAGAGTCGGAGGAAGTAACAACAACACACCACACGATGTGGGGCAGCGGTGAACTAGTGTTGATAATGGTATGAATTATGATGATAGTACAAAAACAGAAATTAAAATATATGAATATGGGGAAAATCAAATTAACTATGTATGAGATGGTAACTTGACACCAACACAATTAATATATCATTAAAAAGGACTCTTCTGTCCGTTTCTTTTTAGGCTTTAAAGAGTTTTCACAGGAGTGTGAGGATGTACATGGGGCTTAAATATTCACGCAAGCAGGAAGAAAACCGGCACGATGGTAAGCAGGAAGGAAAACAAAGAGAGGGTGTTTCTACAGTTGGTGGGAGGGACCAAAGCCCAGGGAAGCTCCGCGGTCGGCCCAGTGAAGACTTTACCTCAGAGCAACAAATAACCTGTGGCCGTGGTTCTGCTTCAACCAGAGAGGCTTCTCCGTTCATTTTAGGCTCTTCCTCTTCCTCTGCAGGGGCCATCACGGTCACGCTCTCCTCGGGCAGGGGGAGACCATTAGGAGCTTCATCTGGGGTCACCATTGGATCGTCTGTGCTTTCCTCTGTCTCCCTCCCACCTTCTTTCTCCTCCCCTGCATTACTCTTCTTCTCTGCCTCTGTGTCCTCTTTCCTGGACTCCTCTCCTTCTCTGGTCGCCTCTACAGGCTGGCTAACTTCAGCTGGAAGGGAAGGAGCATCTGGAGCCGACATGTCCTGCTCCGCCGCCTTATCCTCCTCTGTCTTCTCCTGCTCTTCCTCCTCCTCTGGTATTTGTGTGTGAGAGATGGACACGGAGACATTTGGATGGTACTCCGCTTCGTCTTCGCTCTCGCTCTCAGATGAAATGCTCTCCTGTTTTGCCGCTTTCGCTTCCTCCGCTACCTTTACTTTCACTTCAACTTTGGCTTCCTGCTCTGTTGTTTCCTGCCCTGCCGGTGAGCCAGCGGGAGGGCTGATTGTAACCGTGACAAGTCCGGGTTTGGGTGCTTTGGAAACCTCTTGGACGACAACGGTTTCTTCAATTTCAACTTCGGTCGTCTACACACACGCACACACACACACACACACACACACGCATGTACACAGTGCACAGACACACACAATGAGGTGCACATACATACGCAACAAACGCATGGGGACAAAAAAAAAAAAGAAGCATAACATGATCATTGAACATAAATTAAAAAGGTCAAACTACCTTAAATGAAAATACACAACAAAAATTGAGAATGAAGATGTTCAACTGTGGACAAAGAGGCACAAAGACGTCAGAAAGTGAGATGAACAACAAGGGAGACAGACAAATGAACAGTCAAAGAATACGAAGCTTGAAGCTGGAGGTGTGAAGGAAACGATGGATGAAAAGGGTCACGAATGGACGGCTGGATGGATGGATTAATTGAATTGAGCACCTTCTCAGGTTCTTTGGTATCAGAGATCGCGTTATCAGCGGCATCTGCTTCTGTTTGGGGCGCACTCTCCTGCGTGACAGAGAAGTTACCATGACAATTACAATCACACACCAGTAGCAACATCATCATCGTCAGCACATTAGCGATATTGTGATGCTTGTTACCACAGCACAGGGGGAAAGGGTTGAATGTGTTACTCGTTGGTTTTTCCCTGCCTCTCTGTCCCTGGTGGACTGTCTTTTCATGCACAATCAAGTTCATTTCCATACAGCATCAAGTACTTTGAAGCAGGCAGCAAAAGAGATGAGATGAAAAAGAAGAACATGAAATAAAAAAGAACTCATGGGGAGATGGATTTAAAAGGAACATCCCATCAAGGAACCAGAAACTTATCTTTACAACTACAAAAGACAAAAGAAACATGACGTTGAAGTCAGCAGTTTCTTTGAGATGTTGATGACCAGAGAACGCATAGCATAGAACAACATAATGAATTCAGATCAAAGCCCAGACTTATAACTTATATAGCTTCTCGTCTGTCATTTTAAAAGTTATGAATGCAACACATTATGACTATCCTTGGTCTTTGTTTAAGCGTAATGCAAACTGCTCCTTCAGTACTTGCTTTTTTCCTAAAGGAGCCGGTAAAGAGCAGATTGTCACATTTGCATTCAATCCACACACATAATTACCATCACAAAACAAACACACAGCTGTTAGTTGTTTGTAGATGTAAGTGTGCCATGCCCATCATTCAGGATGAGTGGCCCCTGATATAAAACAAGAATGACTAGCATCCACAGCAGGCATTATGGACAGCTCGCATGGCTTTAGTGTAGTTTCTGAACACATCTGGCAAGCATCTTTAATTAACTGAAGCATTACAGGATGTTAGTTTACTTTCAGTGTGACACGTGTCACAAGTTTCCTATATTCTGTCAGTGTAGCAGTGGCTACTTCACTGGTTAACCAATAAATAGGCAGATGCAAAGTGGACTGAACTGAAAGTAAACTGACTCCTAAATGTTCAGCAGTGGCAGCAGCACCTCAGTGTGAGAGATTGTAGCAGATGGGGAAATAAGGAGCCCGTGCTGTGCAGTAGGACCGCAGGCAGCAGTGGAAGCAGCAGAAGTAGCAGGGCATGTGGTTGTAACAGCATCTATTGTCGGTTCGGGGACACTGCAGGCGGACGCGGCAGCCAAACAAAAGCCAGCGCCAGAGAATCTACTGAACAGTACAGAAGCTATCTCCTCTTCAAGGCTCTACAGTGACACACAAACACACAGAACGCACAGAAGGACAGAAAAGATGGGAACATTTGAGAAAAGACAGAGGGAAAAGAAATCCCGCTGAGCACAAAGCACAGCATTAACACAAGACATAAAAACACAGTCATACAGAGGAAGCATAGCACAAATGAAATAAACAGCTATACTTTTCATCTCCACTTCCACAGAATGAAAGAAACCCACAAAACATCGGATTGTAGACAGAACAGAATGAAATCCCAGTACTGCAGGGAGGTGGATGTGAAGTCAAATGTGATGCGAGTCCCGCTGAAAAGGGATAAAGAATTGGAGCAGTGCAACAGAGACAGTTTGGGTTTATAGGAAGAACTGCTAAAGACGAAGAAAAATCTCATAGTCCACTAAGTGATGAGTGAGCTCTAAACAGCAGGTCGTTAAAACCCCACTGTGGCAAAAGCGTCACATAAAAATGCCCACTTAAGAGTGAGACAGGACTTTGGAGTTTTAAATCAGGTGCACACGTGCACACACACACACACACTTGATGACAGGTGTACTCCTCGCTACCAAAACCACACTGCTGTTTCTTTGCAGCAAATTGTTTAAGACAGTTACGGAGCGCTGCAGTTATCTGCAAAGAGCTGACACAGAAACATCCAGACAGACGTACCACTTGTTGCTGTTGAACGTGTATCGTTGTGGCGGGAGAGGAGGTGAGACGTTTCTCCCATTGGTTGGGCTGAGGAGGAGAGGGAGGTGGCGCCTCCATAAAGGAGCGTTTTAGCTGGCTAATGCTAGCTTGGTGTTTCAGAACCTCATCCTGGGTCTTATCATGGTCCTAATGAGGGAGTGGAGAGGAGAGGGAGGGAAGAAGGGGAAAAGGAGGGGGTAAAAAGTAAATGAGATAAGTATGGATAAACGAGGGATGATAGAAAATATGAGCGGTGAGATTAAAATATGCGAGAGGGTGAACGAAGGAAGAGGAGGAAAAAAGGAAAGAACAAGAAATAGGAGAAATTAAAAAAATTGAAAGATTGATAATGGTGGGAAGTAAAGGCCGGAGTACAAAGAGGGTTAAAAAGAGAGATGGCAGGATGAAGAGATAGAAATGAGATAAGGAATGAGGAAAAAGAAGAGGAGGAAGGGGATGAGAGAGGGAAGAAAAGGGGAGGGATAAAAAATTTGGTTCAACCGGTTATAGGAACATTAGTCTGTCAATCAGGACAAAAACCAGATGGATGCCATGCCTCACTGGAGCCTCGTTCAAGGGGTCTGAAATCGGAGATTTGGTTTATCACCTGTATTTTGTTCAAGCGTGCGTGTTTGTCAGAATCTGTGGGTTTTTAGCAGGCTGCAGTGAAACAGGACGTCTCCATCTTATTGAGGAGTTTTTCCTGAAAATCATGCCAGGAACAGCAGGGCAGACGGCAGAACATGGAGCTGATAGTGGTGCTCTCTTTCTCCCTCCTTCGCATGTAACAGTATCGGTCCTTTTCGTTCTCATTCTATTTTTCTTTCTCGTCTATCCATTTCAACTCCATCTATCTTGCATTTTTCCCTTTCACTCACAAAAATGATCCTCTGGGATACAATTAAACTAGCTGGCAATGCATCACTATCAGTCCCATGTTGCATAAAAATGTTTCTTGTTGTCGTTTAGTATGTTATCAAACCACGCATCACTCAGCGCTGGCAGCCAATCACCAGAAAACAGGAAGGAAGCTCCTTGTGTGGGTTAGGGAGGCAGGGTTAGTGAGGTTTGACGCAGCTGCATGGCAATAATCAAACTCTTTGATCAATCAAGGATTGGAAATGTAACAATTCAGAAAAAGGGTCACAAATCAGCATTCAACATGCACAGAGCATGCATAAAAGTCACGTTCACACACCGCGGCAGACACAATTCACAAAGCAGCCATTGTAAACTCAGCTTGGGAATTTTCCTGAAAGGGCAAGTCTCACAAATACACATCAAATATATATTTTACATTTTATAGATTAAATGCACGAAACTGTCCCCTTTTGGTACACTCACTTTGGTACACTCCGTGCAACACATCCGTATGGAGGTTTTACAGAGAACGTTGGTTATTTGCATAATCTCCAGTTAACTTTCCTGATCTGATTAATTCAAGCAGCTGCTGTGGTTGTGGTTCTAGGATTGCTGCTGATCTAATAACTGTTAAGTGTAGCAGATCTTCTAATGAATGTGTTTAAAGCTGCCATAATCTTCCAGATAAAAATCACGTGTTTGACATATTAAGGGCTTGTGAAGTTGATATGGCTAACGTGTTTTAGCATTTGTTGTACCCATGTTTCGGGCCTCCTGAAAAATGAACGTTCGATCTTCACTCTCCTTCTAGCTCTATTTTGGTCTTCAACTTCTGAGGGAAAGGTCTTTAACTGCTGAATGCACCGCTATGCTAGTCACTAACTTTGTTTGCCTGCCGTTTGGTGCTGGGCAGAAAGCAGAAAACTTAAGTATTTGAGGGGCCGAGAAACCAAAACAATGAGCTGAACGATGCTGAAATCTACACAGAGCCATGCCCTTCATATTAAACCTAGTCATTTGATCCATTGTTCACATTAAAATATTGATTTGTGCAGCTTTAAGTGACATTGATTTTATGACTTTTTTTCAGTTTCCTAGCCTGGGTGTTAAAAATGGCTGCCATGTGAATTAGGAGAATTAGCACGGATATCTTTTCATAACATAACATTTTGAATAATGCCAGGATTACTCTTCAAATAGCTTTAAACACACATAAAAACACGCATGCATGCACACAGAGCCTGAGAGTGCGAGAGGGCAGCAGTCTTGTACAGTACAGTACAGAGGAAGTTGTAGTTCTGATGGCGTCAGAGTACACAGAAACATGTAGTTCTTATTTTCAGCCATCAGACGATGCCAGTACCAACCTCCAACATTAAATTACTGTGCCTCACATAAATATTGTCCCCATACACTCTCATTGGACTCTGTAAGGCAGACATACAGCAACAAATAAAATTGAGAAAATTAATTAAAAAAATAAATAGAAATAAAGTTATCAAATAAATAAAATGAATATACTTTGCTTGAACTCCATAAAAAACTAACAAAACAAACTAAACAAAAGAACATATATAATAAATCATAATCAAAAGAAAACAAAAAAACTGCATGGACAAAATGTCTGAAACTGTGATGATGGCTGGAAGATGGGTACAAGCACAAGTTAAACACACTGTGGTATTACGCATTGAACGTAATGATAATAGCACTCGTAGCCATGTTAACACATACAAAAAGCATTCAAAACGTCACAAACCAACAAACTCCCAATGGGCTTTCAGCAAAACCCCAAAATAATGATGAACCACAAGCAGAAACCAAAGTGAAACTGTGAAACCATAAACCACAGCATAGCAACCGAAAGTGAAGATTGGAAAAAGCCCATTCAGGATCAGTTTTTACACTCAGGCCCAATCTGAAACCAAAGGGTGTAGTCAGAGACATATTGATAACTAAATATCATCAGCTGTCAATATAAATATTCAGATTTATTGTTTTTGTTTAGACAAATTCCAGATTGGGTCTGTAGTAGCTGACAAAACTGACTCTGTATTATCATAGGGCAAGAGTCAACCAGCCAACCAACCAACGCAGGCAGAGCAAATAAATTAATAGACCAAGTACACAGTCAAATAAACCAATAACAGTGTGTGAACCTGAGAGGGGGCAAGCTCACTGGCTCCAAGTGACTGTTGGAGAGGTAAGGTGTGGGAGAAAGTAAGGACAGGTTAGATTTGCTGCAGGTGTGCTCCACTACACCATAAAACCATTTCCACTAGTTCTTGGCAAAGTAATATAATTTTTTATTACTCTTATAACATTCTCCCAAGAATTTGAAAAGCATGTTGGGTAAAGACGGACCCTACAGACCTGTGTGGGCGCGGCTTCTGCATCCCCAGGGCTAAAGTCCACTTCCTTAACCTTCAATGTCGTAGCCATGGTGATTAGCAGTCATGACAAAATGAGGAGGGTAGGGAGCACGAAGAAAGAAAAATGTGAAATGGATAATGGGAAAATCTTTTTTCTTCCCCCCCCTGCAAACTTGGTGTTAGGGAGCGCTACTGGTCATGTGACCTTTGCACCCCCAAAACCCTGCAGGAGCAGTAACAAAAAAGGAGTCTGAGACGGTCAATAAAGGGAGGCAGCAGGTGCTACTTACTGCTTTCTCTCTCTCTCTCTCTCTATATATATATATATATAT
>JAVQJD010082277.1:0-18182 GCA_036023655.1 Nannoperca australis | reverse complement strand
CCCCCCCCCCCCCCCCCCCCCCCCCCCCCCCCACGAGACCAGAGAACACCTGTGCTTTATATTTTTTATTACAAAAAGCTGAATTAGACTGTTCGCTCTGCAAGACGGTACGTCAACCTTGAGTTAAAAGGCAGCAACCGAATAAATGCAAAGAGCTCTCCGCCTGATGGAGTCACCGCAGTACGGCGCCATGCTTATCATCTGAAATGGATACAAATAATATGCTTAGGTAACTGGATACTGTGTATGCTCTTTTGCACTTTGACTGTGATTGACAGTTATCTTAGTCTGTTCATGTTATATCTATTTATCGTTGTAGCAATGTTTTTATGCCGCCCTCTTGGCCAGGTTTCTAGAAAATTTGATTTGAATTTTAATACATTTTGGTTATTTGGTAAAAAAAAAAAAAGAAACATCTTCTACATGTCATGTCAACAACATTAACCAGTCTTAAGATCTACATTTAATTAAATTAGTAAAGTATTTTGACATATTTCACAGCTGAATAGGTTTGAATAAAGAAAACATAAGCTGCGCCACAGCTTTTCTTTAATGGTTTCCAATAACATTTTATACAATGTTACTGTTATATATTGTTCTGCTGTCTTGCTGTCAAGATGTGATTTACAATGTTGTGTGGGCCCCACTCTTTTGAAGGTTTATTGTGCTGTAGTTTCATCATATTTAAGTCACATTTTTGTTGTTCAGTTTTTTAAGGGGGGTGGAGGGTTGTACTAACACCTCTAGTACTAATCTCCCCTTAGACAGTAACTCGAATTTAATGGTTAAAGAAGAATTCACATTTTACATCAACCATTGCTTACCAGTGTTTATTTATAATACAGTAACACTGATCACTGAAATTATACTAATTAAAAAGCAGCTTTAGACATCCATTTTTGAAAGCGAATGCATTGTTATTCAACCAGGTCAGCAGAGCCAATCCTCTCAGTAGACCAAATGATTTCCACATCTCCCTCAGAGCGGCTTCACTGTTAATTGGCACCCTGTTGGTTCTTTTTCGATAGGGCACACTTGCAAAATGGATCTTGCTCAGGTAAAACAGGTGGCATTGTTAGACTAGCTGATGAGGACAGGCCGACACCAATTGCCTTCCATAAACAGGAGAATAGCTGAGGAGCAGGAAGCGAGAGCGCCTCTCTGCTTTTTTTTACTCTGTCAATCAGCTCACAGCTTAAAAGAGCCAGACCTCCATCTGAAAAGGACAGAAACTAACTTGAGATACAGGAGAAGAGCAATATCTCAGAATATGCTGAAATAGTCATCTTGCTGGGCTTCTGTTTCTTACATAACACATTTGTCTTTTCTTCATCTCCATTCCACAACAGTGAAATGTTTCATACAGTACCGCCAACATGCAGAGAGATGTTCGCTAAAGTTAAACTGACTTAAAGAGACTGTTCTCTCCAGAAGCAAGACAGCATCACTTGTTTCAGCCAGTGACTGAAAACGACAAGTTCCAGTGATGAAGATAACCATTAATGGCTGTAGTAATTATGATGGGAGCAATGGAAGAAGTCAGGTGATGGAATTAAAAGTGACATGAGTCTGCATAGGGTGGAGCTTGGGGTGGAGGGATGTGGGGAATATCAATTTTTAACACAGGAGACCGCAACCGCATTCCCCTGCATGCCAAGTGTATTATTGTCACCACGACAATAAAGCTCCCCTGACCTTAATGGAATCATTTTAACCCAAACAATGGTCTTTTCCTAAACCCTAAAAGCAGTTTTTGTGCTTAAACTTAACCAAACTTTAACCACAGCGCTGTCACATCATAAAGCAGATTTTCTTTTTACTTCCAGTGAGGGCTTACACAAACTATGTCATCAGATCCGAAAACGCTTCTGTGTCGTTCTAGAGGCCATTGACAAATTATGTATTTTGTTGTTTAATTTGGAGGACTTGATGGACTTAAATAATATATGTATGTAACAATATATGTATAAAACACCCTAACTAGGCAAAGCAGAAGAGAAGGTTGTTTCCACAGCAAGACACAAACACTGTAAATACTGTATTCACTAATGGTCACACACTCACTGTCCTTGATGTTAGAGCCACTATAGTCTGTGCCAAATTCTAGATCTAGATAAATAGAGATTCTGAAGTCTCTTCTGAGATCACGATACACACTCAAAACTAAATACACAAACATACATTAACACATACAACAAATAGACCTTGGCATGTGTGCAGTATAGAAACATATTATTATCCTCACTGGACAGCAACAATCATTAGCATGAGAGAACTGATGGTCTAAACTGTCTCTAAGCTACGTTTTACCAGCTGACTCAAATGAAGCCAGTCACACAACACATTGCCAGGGTGAGATCTGCAAATCATGTGTTTGTTTGCTTGCTTCTCCTTATTCCAAAAGCCTAACGATGCTCTTCTCTCCCAGCCATCTAAGACAGATGGAGATCATTAGCTTCGCTCACTCCCCCTCCTCCCCCACCTCTCTCCACTCTCTCCGATCTGTCAGGTCTAAACCACAGGCGCTCTTTGTCTCGCCGTTTCACTCATCCCCTCCTCTGTTTGCCCCTCACTCACTGTCTCTGTCCGTCTCCCTCTGCACAGATTTATATCTAAAGGTTTCAAACTCCAGCAGAATCTTACAACTTTAACAAGTGCTTCATCACTCTTGTCAGAAGTAGTTACAGGAGTCATGACACACACTTCCCTAGACAGGAGGAATTGATGAGAAGCCATTAGACTCTGCTGATCCTGGAGTGAATGGGAAGGCCTCCATCACTGCATTCCTCTATTCCTTGACATAGAAGCACGGACACCTGCCATTCTTTAGTTATATATCAAATGCGCCAAGTCTTTACACATGTACACTGTAAAGGAAAGTTTTGTGCAGTATCTAATCAGTTAGGGGAAGTAAAAATCACTTGTTAATACTGAACTTCACAGCTGGTACGGCCACAGCACCTACCAAAAGGTTCAGATTGTGATTCCCCCGTGAACCACAAATCAGCCAAAGGCTTGCAGAATCTATTATTTGTTAATGAGCCTCATTGGTAGCATTATTACGAGACACGTGGCAAAATAAACACCACCCGGTGAGGAGTGATGGGGTTTATTGTTAGTATTTTGCTGTGTGCCTGTTTGCAGTAGTGTTGAAAAGTGTTAACAGAGCTCCTGCTGTCCTGCCTGCATTGGTGACCATCTGGACTGAATCCATCACTTCCTCCTGCACGCCTTTCGTGGCCCCGACTCCTAATTTCTCATTATGACACCGTGGCTGTGGGACCAGCTATAGGAAAGGCCACTTAGCCGCAAGACGATGAGCTGACTGTCAATACCATGTTCTCTTGGTGTTGTGTTTTTGATAACTAAAATGTTTAGTTTTTCCGGTAAAAGGGAAACAAAGCATCCGACAGAGGTAATGAATAGTAAATGCATCCATACATTCCACCATAGTAGGGTTGAATATATCCTTTGTAAGTTTGATTTCAAAGACAGAACTGCATATGATATATACAATACTAACTTCTTAATGCTATTCTGTAATATGTGTAACATTGTGTGGTAATATCTTTTAGTGGAGCAATAATTCCTCTTAAAGGTATACTATCTTAGAAGTGGAAGAAACAAACTGCCAAACATACAGAATCATTTGATCAACGTTTTTTTCAGAGCATGTTTTAATACGCCCGAGTGGTTACATGGGAAATGATGACCATCTTTATAGTGCTGACCTGAGGTTTTTACTGTGAGCAGTGGAAGGGAAGGAACATCTGTCGCTTGCAGCCAATTGGGGTGTAGTTTCAGTGCATTGAGGCACAACTGTTATAATTTGGCGCTGTAAAAAGTGAATTGAGTTTGTATCGACACGTTCATTCTAATAAAAAATATTTTGTCACACAGCCATAGGGTAAGCTGCTATTTTAGCATCGAAAGTAATTGGAAGCAGCCACCGCAGCTTAAAGGTTGATCAAGTTAGATATTATAATAACAGTAAGTCAAGGTCAGACTTTAGTATTTGGCTACAACAGTGGCATGTTAGCGTTAATGAGGTTTGGAGAAGGCGTCTTTGCGTCAGTGCATATGGCGGCCTTCACTGAGTGTATGCACACGTGCTAAAAAGCCTGGGTTCCCGCAGTTATTTGTCTTGTAAAAGTTTTGTAAATTTTGGCGAGAATTCCCACTGAATACTGGGATCACAATTTGTGGTATTCTGTCCTACACCATACCCTTACACCTCTGAGGAAACATCCCCAGTTTTATTACTTCACTTCTCTGTTTCAGCCACTGTCTACAGTATGTAATAGGTTTTTGCAAATGTCAATCTCCACAAGCAAGCAACAGAACTACATGCATGCACTAGACTCGACCAACAGCCTCACTATTGCCAGTGTTTTACATTGAATCCTAAGCTAATAAAAGTAGAGGAGCTGATTGAGTGCTTTGACCTCCCTGGAGGTGGTCTAGGTTAAACGGGTGCATGCCTGGGCTCTCTTTCTCTGCTTTTAAAAGCCTAACACCTTCCCTGCAGGATGTCTGACCCTCTTGGACCACAAATCAACCAGCAATTACAACCGTACAGAAACCCGCTCACATACACACAGCATACGCGGACACACACAGACTGCCACAGTGCTCCCCAACCAGCGCTGCTATGAAGACCGGAAACAAAAAGGCGAGGCAATAAGAGGCAAAGTGCAGTGGTACAGGGTGAAATGGAGGGAAAACAAAAACATAGGAGGAAAAACATGAATCCAGTGAGAGATGAAATGTGAACAGAGAAGCTAAGTAAGTATGTATGTTTCACCTTGTTTTGACCTTTACTGTGAAGGCAACATCTTCTTTGGCCTCATCAGTTTAATTCTGAAAACCCCCCATGCTCTAACATCTCATTCATTCCACTTAACTATGTCTGGGATAATGCATGTTAAAATTATTGAAAAAAATATACATACAGATAGTCCTGCACCCACTTAATTAAAAAGAAAAAGCACTGGAAACTTGAGGTCTAAGTAGAAGTCATGTTTGGCTGTTTTGTTCTATGGCAGTGTGTTCACTGGTGTCTCATAAATAAGGCAAGTCCCAAAGAGCTGGAAAGCCCCTGAGCCACAGCTTTGTTTCAAGACTAAGCCCCATTTTTATTCCACTCGGAATAACTTGTCACAACACAGCCGAACCCAAGGTGCCACCTTACACCTACATTTAGGGGCATTGGCAAATGTAGAATAGGGTATAGCAGGCAGTTCTTTAGGGAAGTCTTTGTGGAGGTGGCTGTTCACTTGAGATTCAGTTACTACAAAAAAAGCCTTTTTTAATTGTGTTTAATGTATGTATTGTATTCTAATTTAAGACTATTTGCTACCCTTAATACAATAAATCATTTGCTGTACAGCAACTATGATGGAGTTCACCATTAATGATAACATATGAGGTTCTACATCTTGTGCATGTATAATTCACACAAAACCCCATAGGATATTTGTGCAGACAACAAATTATCCTGTTCATAGAAAGGGAAATAAAAAAGCAAATACTAGGCAGTCTTTCTTTACAGGTATGTTTCACAAAGAAGCACCAACAGCACCGTACTATCACGCTCGCTAGGAGCTAAAGCGACATGAGAGGATGTAACGATATCTGCGTTATTTGCATTTGGGATACCACCACCTGTTGGCTTCAAAGCATAGCAGCAGAGGGAAACACTGAGGGTTTGACAGTAATGACTAATCATGGACCAGCAATACAAAGCGGGCCTCTTCACAGGGAGCCTTTGATGCAGGTGAATCACATCCTAAACATACTTATTAGCAGGAGTGCGCGAGGAGAGTGAGGGAGGAAGGGTGAAGAGTGTGGGGGGAGGGAAATTTGTTCCGCACGTTAGCTGGCATGCTTGGGTGCCCGAGAACAGAAGGTTGGCATAATGAATTTTGGCGTGCAAGCGGCTGTTAATGAAATCAAGAACCCCACCCCACCAGAGGTGTGAACGTGTGCGTGCTGGAGTGTGTTCACGTGTGTGCAAAAGAGAGAGGGAGCGGACAAGACAGAATACGTGACAGAGAGTGAGGAGTGAAAGAAAGACATGGGCGAGGGTAAGAATGAAAGAGAAAAAAGTTTGTTACTATATTTGAGCATGTACATTGTGTTTGTGTGTTTTCATATATAACTTTCAAAGTAAAAGCATTGTTTACTTGAGGGAGTCTGGGGAGAAAAGAGACAGCTACAACAAGATACTATAATTCAAACAGAACTTGTTGAAAAAAGGGGTATTGAAAGTTATTTTGCTCATCAGTGGGGTAGCTTCCAGAAACAAACACGCCTGCTTACGTCTTATATCTTCATGTTTGGCCTAAACTCAGAAGAATATTGCACATGGCTCCCATCACATATGGATCAGTGAAATAATTCCCTGAAGATAAACGTACTTTCTCACTTTTTCTTTATCACTTTACTCTCAAGAGAAGCATAAGTATCACAAACTACCCGGCTTTGTAGTGACTCAATTTATAAATCAAAGTATTTCTCTGTAACAACATAAAGTACATCTTATTGGCACACAGTAACTCTGATCCTTCCTTCCTTTGAAGATCACTGGACATTGTAGCCGAGCGGACATTCTGCTTAACCTGTCGTAAAGGATGTTGTATACATGGTCAAAAAGAAGGAAGGTTTAAGTTTATACGCACTTGACATACAGTATGTTCTCTGTCGGCCAGGTGGTTTTTGAGGATCTGATGTGATTTCTAAAGCCTCGGTAGACAGTCTGTCCCCACCCTCTCAACACGGGTTGCCTAATTGAGTGTTAATTTGGTGCTAATTATGTAACATGTTATCCCAGTGAGACGCCCCAGATGCCACAAGAAAAAGGTTGTGTGGAAGAGTGTGCAGAATAGCAAAGCAAAGCATTTAGGGAGACACTATGTGAGAACCAGTCTGCATCTGCTTCCTGAATTCAAGGACTCACAATGCAGGAAAAAAACACACACATTCTGCATTTAGAAGAATTCAATCAAGTCAAGAAAATCTTTGAAATGGTGTCCATTTTCAGTAATAAGGCCATCCTCACATGAACCACAACTGATTGTTAAACAAATATTCCTCTCTACAAGCAAAGACTCTTTGAATTAATCATTCAACAAACATTTTCCCAGTAAAAGTTCAGCTCCTACATTAAAAATTAAACAGATTTTCTTTAACTGTGAAAGTATAAACACTGAAGCTGGGTTATGTCTTTGCAGGCAGTGAGTAGTTGGGCCAGGGACAGTGCTGGGGCACTGAAGCTCTCCTCTCCCTCTGCTCTGTTTGTTCCTCAACATAAATATAACATGATTATGAATAAGACCACTCTGCTCGTTTATTCATCAAAGTCATAGAGCCTTATACAACATACACTGTAGAATACCCTGCATGTACACCAGAGGGGGTATTAAGATTTAGGAATGTGCATGTCGTGCATGTTTATTACATGACAGAGTGTCTAGATGCTTGTGTGCATACACTTGACTGTTCATGTGTGTGCAGTAGGAATGCAGCATGACACTTTCATCAAAGGATAAGGTTGCGTTGTTGTTATTGTCAACACATCCCACGAAAAGCCCCAAACCAACATTGCATTACTCCGTCTTTTAATACTTTCTGACTTCCCTAACTTGTCTGTGGCTCTCAGCCCCAAGCCCTTTCTTTCAACTAAAGAAGTACATCTTTAAAACATGGGCCCAAAATATATAGTTACATTTTTAATAGAAGCCAGAGACAGCCACTGGATATTCTTCAGACAACACCAATAGTGCATTGGCTGGGGACTATTTTCTGCCATGGATGAATACACATTTAGTGCACTCGTGAGTTTTTACGATTGTGGAATTTAATTTCTATTGTGCCCATGTAGATTTTATCTAGTGCAATGTGTTGGCCAGCTTATGTGCTTTAACATGTTTACTGTTGGTTTTGGCTTTCATGGGATTTTTAACAGTTAAGAAAAAAATATAAAATTACTATCCTTCTTTTTCAAACACTCAGAGGAAGCAGGTTTATGTCTTCAGCTAGCCCTGATCCAGGACTGTGAAAGTACAAATCATGGTTTTGTAGTGCTATCTGAATGAAGTTGCCATGTAAGGCACTCAGTGTTCATAAAAATCAACTCACAGCAGTAGGAACCTATCAGGAAGAAAAAAATTGTCACAAAACCACAGCTTTCTCAGGTGGAGAGCAGTGCTTTCTCAAGGCCTATGGAAGACATTTTGACGTGTCACAGTAGGAAAAGCACAGGTGTAAATAACACAATTAATGACGACTGAATCCCATTTGACTGCTTCAGTTTCAGGGTCCTGGTAATGTGCATGCTGGCTCACTGTCACACTGTCATGGCTTACTGGGACACTGAATGGACCTATCGTTAGCATTATAAGTAACACCTGTGCTTTTCCTTCTATGACAAGTCAAAATGTCTGCTGTGAAAAAGGCTTATTAGTGGCCTGATGTTATGGTACACAAACACTGATGTAGGAGCGTACGCTTGTGTAATATATGTACTGGCCCTATATCAACTTTTTTCCATCTGATAGGTGAGAGAGAGATAGAGAGCACATCAATTGTGTACTTGTGAATGCAGTAACGCCAGCGGAGATGACTGTAGTTAGTTCAACACTAACTGAATTCAGCAATCCCTCATTCAATGCTGAGCCTTCTCTGCATTCACTAATAGATTTCCTATTCTTGTCTAATTAAAAAGGGAAGCGTTTTTCCCCTGAAAGGCTCCCAGAGCTGTACTGAAGGGTTGAGAGGTCGCTGGGAATCCATCAGATGTGATGCAGTTAATCAGCATAAAGCCTGCTCCAGTGCACTGCTAAACAACAACTGCAGGAATGGACCCAGCCCTCACACTGCGCCACACCGGGACTCTAAATCATGCAGACAAAGAGGCAAGATTGAATTCATATACAGTATTATCTACAATTTAAGATAAACTACAATACCTGGTAGTTTCTCTATTCTCTCCAAAATGGGTAATTAAAGGGGATTCAAAAATAACTACAGAGACAGCTGGAGAGAGAGAGAGAGTACGGGGAGAGAGAGAAAAGAAAAGGGTTTGTGGGAGAGAATATAAAGAAAGGGAGAGGACAGAGCTTTAGCCCACGGTAATTACCTGTCTCTACTTCCATCTTTTTGAGCGACAACAAAAGAAGTTAGGAGAGAGGAGGGGAGACAGGTGAAGGAGAGGAGAATGAAGGAGACAGAAGGACAGTAGGGATGACAGGAGAGCAGGGTAGAGGGAAAATAGGTGAGCATACACAGGAGGAGGAAAAACCGGTATGACACTCCTGACACCCACATCATTCTGCAGCAAACTGGCAAGTCAGTAATAAAGGCTGACTCAACCTCCTCCAGCAAAGAACATTTAGCACCTCTCTTTGTTCCACACACATATGATTAAGGTACAGTAGGTATCTGACCTTGAAGTAGACACAGTGAGGAGCAGAGGGGGTCACGGAGACAACAGATGAGTCACGAGGGACATTTCCTATTGTTTAGCATTAAACTAGCTAGACAGAAATGTGAGGGTGTAATTGCAGTAAGGTAAATGTGGCAATCAGAGGCACTGATCAACAACATCTCACCCACACCACCAGCCCACATATCTGCTGGCCACCTGTAGCTTGGCTACTTGTCACTAATCACTGCAATAGCAAAGAAAACTGCTAAATGGATGCTGCTGGCACTGCTGGTACTTCATAGGAAACCAATGCTTCTTTTGGTTTAGAGAAGCTGACAAAAAGATGAGACTTATACCTGTCTGTCTTCAGGGAGGAAAAGAAAAACCATGCCATTCATTTGCTATTATCACAGCTGGGCAGGCATGCATGAATTGTAATACAGAGCACACAGGTATGCACGTACAGCAGACGTACAAAGACATGCACTAAAACAAAAAAGCCCGCACACACGCTGATATGCAGGTTTAGGCACAAGGAGAGGCCCAGACAATAGACTGTATTCACACACACACACACACACACACACACACACACACACACACACACACACACTGAAAGCAAACTGTAGATGCTGACACTGGCTTCCTGGACAGCCTCTCTAACAGTGCAGGAATGCCGGAGGAGGAGAGAGGAGAGAGGAGAGAGCAAGAGGAGCAGCATGCTGCTGTAAAGACATAATTTCCATTGTGTACGAGGTAAAGTGGTGGCAACAGAAAATGGTAATGACAGTTAAGACGTTTAGTCACAGACTCACTGGGAGGAACTGAACCACCCCCCACCCCTGCCATATTGTCATAACAGCATTTTCTAAGGCATCGCTATTGGGTCCAAAATACTTAATATGATTTAGGACATACACACTGTGTAGTGTACACCACCTCAAGAGAGTGGGCAGGATAACATAAATACACATATGTGAGCACACAAACATGCATGTGAGCATTTACCGGACAGTAGTGTGTATGCACATACATATTTACATGTTAATGTTAATGTGAGGGCTTTTTTTATATCAGTCAGTATTACAGAGATTTGAGCAGCTTTGACTGCACACCATATGTATGATGTAGAGTATTGAGTGACAAAAAAGGGGCAAAGGTTGCATCAACCTTACGAGGCTCCATAACTCCACACACACTCACCAAACATGCAGAAAAAAAGAGTTACATGTGAGGGCATACAGAAAAACAGAGACGTCAGAAATGTCGTAATTCTTTCATAACCCGGCTTCTCCACTCTCTCTGTCATGTACTGTAGGAGCACACATACATTTGAACACTTGAGTGTATGCAAATACGCACACAGATGCTCACACACACCTACTGTAAGCCTTCATTAATTTGGACCCTTCAGGTCTTGCAGAATAGCGTGTCCAACGTTGCTCTGTGGCTGAGATCAAATGTGTGACAATCTCTTTATTTTCTGTCACCATCCCCTGTGGTGGTTAATGGTCACCTTCTTATCTTTTAATTGGACGGAAGGTTTTCTAGAAAGCTCTTTTCTTAAGGACACTGTATAATGAGAAGGTTATTTAGGGCCCCCAAATTGACCTTCAGCCTTTTTATATTCTACCATGAGAACCATACTGCAGATGACACTGTTCTGATTATAACACAGAATTAAATGCAAAACTACAGACTTAGGCGGTCATTGCCTGGTAGAGGAGAGAAAAAAACAGGAGAGAGAGGAGAGGAAAGGCGAATGCCTGCAGGGAAATGTGAGTCACAATGTAAAGGGCCAATTACCACTGGACTGCTGGCATGGTGAACAGGGATCCCAGAGAGATCAGAGAAAGAAAAGCCAAAACATGGTGAGTGTCAAAATGGCCAACATAGTATCGTAACTTTATTAGTTAACACATAAAAGGGAGGAGGGTAGACAGAGAATGAGAGAAAAAACGCTAATGTAAGTATAAGGTGTTATGCTGTTAGCAACGAGCTCACCCACAACACTTCCCTGCTAGTTGTTCAAATTCAACCACACACTGTGGCCCTCCGTGCTACTGCAGCTACTGTGTTTAAAGTGAGACTGTAGGAGCAGCTCTAAGCTTGATTCAAAGTAAAACCATGTGCAGGTATAACATTGTATTCACATGCAGGCTTCAAGTGTGCCATTATCCCTGCGTGCAGTTCAAAAGGAACACATTTTTCAGAGCAGGGACGAGACACAAAATGGGAGCAAAATCATAGCTGTACAGTAGCTGCTTGAACATGCTTGGTAATAGCTTGCATACGGGGGAAAGACACACAGAGAGAAAGCCTAGATGTGTCCTCTCAGGAGATAGAGGATTGAAAGCAAAATGCTGCACTAACATGGATGATTTACATCAGGAGGAAAATCCGTGACAACAAAGCTTAGTTTTTCTATTCACCACATTGTTATGTACTCTTGCACAAGTGAGCGGTGGGCTTACACCTGCAGTGTTTCAGTAGGTTCAAAAAGACAGCACTCATGAAAATATTTGTCAAAAAATATAGCCCAGTAATATTTGATACTGCAGATTCCCAGAGTTCAATACATTTTTGCAAGAAAAATGCTTTGATTCTTATGGAAAATGCAGAGAGGCTCACCAATAGTGTCCCATGTATTTAAACTATCTGTGCACTTGCTCTCACCAAAAACCTATTTCTGTGAATATGTATTGTACAAAACGGAAAAAAGCGTACTTTTTGAAATGCTTTAATAATAAGTAAACGATTAAAGTTCATAATCAGACATAATAAAGAAATATTAAAGGACATTAGAGAGGCCATTATGCTGAAGATTTAAATAAATAATTTTATCATTTAAGTTCAAGCTCAAATTCTATCTCGAGCACAATGTCATACAAAAGGAGTTCAAAGTGCTATATCCTTTGAATTAATTCTGTGAATTTGAAGGAGATGGCCTTCCTGTGACCTGTGAAATCTGTTGTGTTGATAAAATCGAAGCATGTCAGATTTGCTGCATAATCTGGGTCCAAACTATTAAAGGAACAGTTCAACATCTTAGGAAATTAGCGTATTCATTTTTGAGAGTTAGATGAGATAGATACCAATCTCATATCCATCTGTTAAATTTGAAGCTGGAGCCAGGATCTGGTTAGCTTAGCTTAGCACAAGGACTGGGAAGAGGAGGAAATAGCTATGCTGGCTCTGTGTTGTATTTTATAAGCTGACTGGGATAGAAAGCATCACATTGTTGTTCATGTTTTGTTTTACATCAACTTTTAGTTTCCTGACCTGGTCTGTGGTAGTAAGGGACAGATCTGCTGCTTCTATGCCTTTGCATCAAACATTCAAATGTTCTGTCATTTCCAGATGTGCATTGCCACCGACTCTTTACAAGGCTTCAAAAGACAGAATTATGATTGTAATTTCACCACTTTTGCGCTGCCCTATAGGTCTAGATAATGATGATAGCCAGAGAGTGAGGGTGTGTGCGTGGGTGGAGTGGGGTAGGTCAGGCAAGATTAATTGTGGGGGATGTAAATTTAATTCATCACATGCAGATTGATGTCAATTTTAATTGAATTAAAACACTGTGAACCTTGGCCTGCTTAGAGTCTAGGAGGACAGCTGGTGAATAGTGATGAAGTGAGTTGGAGAACTCTTGAGAGGAAGGGGGGAGGGGAGGTTGGTGGAGAGGTGAGGGTTGAGGAAGAGAGACAGAGACAGAGAGATAAGTTAATGACGAGAGTGATAGTTGACCTTAAACTAATGAGCCATTCTAGCCCACCCTACACCGGTAATACAACTGTTTCATGAGTAACTCAGCTGCTCAGAAGATTTCTAGGCAATAAAAAGTGTCTGGACCTACACGTCCTATAGATAATTCTCACACCAAACTTTCTACCTACTGAATGGATAACAGTAGGTCGTGGCAGACAGTTTATTCTGCACATCTCACACATATAAAATGCTTTTACAGTGTGTGCACCAGCTATCATAGGTGTGATCGATGTACGTGTGTGTGTGTGTGTACACAGGTGCATACGTATGTGTAGGTTGAGTCAGGAAAAGTCAACTGCTGGAGTAACACTTATCTCAGGTGTGATTTTATCATCTTCTCCCCAAGGACATGTGGCTGAGGCTGAGTGTTTAGCGTGACCACGACAGGCCGTCACACCACAGGCGGCACAGGCGCGATGGATTAACACTAGACTCGAGCATATAGGCCGAGAGATGGAGAAGGTTTCAGTTGAGAGCAAACCCATCTCATTTCTCACCCCACACCTCTTATCTCGCCCCGCTCGTTCCTCTTCCCCCCCCAACTCTCTCGGATAATATCAACGCTAATCACTGCCTCTCCATCCATTTACGCACTTTCAGGCGGATAGATGGGGAAGGAGGACAGACAGAGGAGGTGCGGATGGCACGGCCCTTTATCCTTGTGTTGCTGCTGACTGCTTCTCCAACATCCGCTGTCGTGAGATAGCGCCCAGCTGGCCAGGTAAAATAAATAAATAAATCTCAAAAAGTCCTGCTCACACGGGTGCACGCAGGCAGTAACATTTTATAAGGCCGTGAAGTGTTCATGCTTCTGAAGGTGACCCTACAGCAGAAGATCTGCAAGGAACCTTTTACTGCGATGAGACGATGTCCTGGATCACCTCCCCACACCTCAGCTCCTCAACACATACACTCTTGTGACAGACACACACAGACACACAGACACACACACACACACACACACACACACACACACACACACACACACACACACACACACATACATGCAGAATGCATGTTGTCCTATCTGAAATTTAGTTAAGAGAGTCAAGGGCAATCAGGTTACTGTAGTGTAAACCCTGATGGATAAATCTTAAATGTAAGGACGGCTGCTGAAGGTGTGAGATCCAGGCAAAATACATCCCGATACAGTGAGCAGGGAATAAAGCAAACAACACATGCAAACAAACAAAACACCCGCGACAGTCACATATTTCATTTTCACACGTATATATTTATTCACAGTACATAAAGCAAGATTCACAAGCACCTCCCGTCTCACCGTGGGTATTCTACAAGAGGTAATGTAAAGTAGATGATTCCTCTCCTCCCCTCGATTTCCTCTTGCCCTCTGCACCTGCAATTCACTGTGCCAAATGGTACATTTACATTGGTCATAACCTCAATCACCATGCTTGCAGGCTATGCTGAATGTGCAGACAGACATTTCTACAGTGAGGGGATGCAGACAGAGGTATAATGGGTGCAATAGATAGAAACCCAAGCCCGAGGCATCCATCAAACCAAACGACTCCATTACAGTAAGTCCGACAGAGGCAAACGGTAATGTGCGCTGTGATAAACACTGGGATAATAGTCTGTTTATAGTCCTGGACACACTGTTTCTGCTGGGAAACACTGGCAAAGAATACAGATAAGATACAGGAACAGCAACCCCTCTATCTTTTTCATTCTTTCTATCTCTTCTCCTCTCTCTCCTTTGCTGTTATCAGTCACTTTCACTCCCTTGTTCTCTTTATCCTTTTCCGCTCTCTCTGTATATTTTCCGTCCCACAGAACGCAGAGTGAGCTGCATACATCAGCTGAACAGGGCTTTTATCTGGTGTTATACTATTGTAGCATTACCATCACGGTGCTGGAATGAGGCCTAGGAGAACCCTAAAAATTGAACAGAAATGATTCAGATGTTCTATTAAAAAAACACACATATCACACCAGACACTCGTAGGTATTCATACATAACTAAGACGACAAACAAGCACGCAAATTTACACATAAACATATACATACTCACATATATAGCGTGGCCCTTACATGCAGGTATAAATTAATCATAGCTGGGTTGTTTCAGCTGAGGCGTTCCTTCTTGTGTTTCTGATAGTAGAAAGGGGTAAACACAAGAGTAGAGTAATCTGACCACGGTCTGTATTCTCCAGAGGAGCTGCGAAATAGTGAACTTTCTGCCGGTATGAATTAATTATAAGAGTACACAAAAAGGCACTCTCTTTACAGATGGGAGGTTGGGGTAAAGGTCTATGGAGGAAAGAGAGAAAACAAAATCTTTCCATCTGTTGATAACGGAGTTCTAAATGTACACCCCAACGCTGCTCAGGCAGTGCTTTGCCGTGTCCACATGCTCAGAATCATTTGAGAACATTTAAAATGCACCCAGACATAAACTGGAGAGAACATAAACTGAGGTGAAGGGTCGCTGTTTCTTTTACATTTCTATTAACCAGAGGGGCATCAGCGCTTGATTAAGGGGCTCCTGGATCAGCCCGATCTAGGTGAGCCTGTGTTTATGCCCATAGTTAACCTCTATTACAAGACTGACCTCAGTTCAGATAGCAGGTCCTCTACTGCTTCTAATATAGGCCGTTACATAGTAATTTGCAGCAAGCCAGGGTCAAAGCAAAGGCCAGTGTCTATTGCGCTATATTTAAGATCAGTTAAACTTAATGACCTCCTTCATCCTCTTGGCCTATCAAATAAACTACAACATTAGCCCTCGCCTCTCAGACATAGTTTGGCCTTTTATGCTCGCCATCCAGGAAATGTCGGTTTTAACAGGATGTGATAAAATGCAGATAATCTCACGCCCACTTGAGGGGATGATGGTGTAGGTTTATTAAAGGAAATGAGCCTATGGTCAGAGTGAGCTAATCTAATTCTAGCAGGATACTACAGCTTTAAAAAAGGAGGCAACCCGCTGGTAATAGTAATAATGCAAAATGCTGCTGCAGAATTGGTAACTGGCAGCATGTTTTCTAATAAATATGGGACACTGGGTAAGTCACACTGAGTCAATTTACAAGGGGACATGAAATATTGTCTTCTATTTTTTTAAATGGGCCACATGCAAATAATTTCATGTACTGAAAGAAGATAAATAAATAAATGGGGATGCCCACATCAACCTGCTGCATTGAGGCTGTACAGCGTCACACCCTGGGTGTCTAGTAACGGGGTTGATTTAACCCTAAAGCTCACATTGCATACAGGCAACACGCCGGACTCACATATAGAAAGAAAATAGGAGATTTTGACTTGACCAGAGTTTCTTCCTCTTTCTTTCTGCCTTTCTCTCCCTCCTTCCACTCTCTCCTTCACTCCTTCCACTGTGTATATTTATAACCCAATAAAGCTTTTATGATGACCGTCATTATAGCCTTGCTGACAAACACACAAGGATAAAGCAAAAGTACATATAGCATGTAGCCAAGATGGAATTCACTCACTTAACATAGACTGTACATAACTATCAAACTGTGTAGCATGTAACCGCACACCTTAAATACATTAAACACATATCCACAACAACGTGAATGGGTCAGATGTAACAAATACAGATAAAATTAAACCATTAAAATCAAATAAATAAAGATATTGTCCAAGGTTTCCCTCGTGGTACCAGCTATGCTGAGAGTTTTCTGGTACTTAAAGGTGAAAGGGATTTGCTCAAAGAATGAAAACACAACAACAGTGCATCTTTACAGAAACAATGTCTACAGACATAGCCTTCAACTGTTCTCATTGTAAACAATTTAAAAAATAGGTAAAAAATAGTTCTGACCCTTTAAACTGTGGTACAGGACCTTAAACTGGTTAAGAACCCCATGGATTTTTTGTTGGTGGCCTCTCACACTGCATATAGTAATATGTTGCCCATGCATGTCCTAAGAAATTTCAAATGTAGGTACTTCACATGGAATCGGGGAAACACTGAGAGTATTTATCATAATAAAATTAAATCTAGTGTATCTTCCTCGTGTCTTCCTCATATTTATTGAGCCCCACCGCAGATAAAATGCTGGCCCATCAATCACAAGAGCAGCCAATCTGGAAGTCACATCTCCAGGATCACAGTTTAGCCCCATCCAATAGTGCACCGTCTTGAGGTTGAAGTATGTGAGTGATACCCCCCTCACATCACACAAGAGCAACGGCCAGCCACACAAATAAACACCAAACAAGATACTAATCAAATACTAACACTGCTTCTGTGTGGACTAACATGGTACACACACACACACACACACACACACACACACACTAAAACATTCAGTGAGTTGATGAATCCACTAATAGAGCTTTACTACACTAGCTACTTAAAAACACACATAAGTAGCATAGCAGCTTTAGATATAAAACCAAACACCACACAACCAACATGATGCAATGACCAAGCAACCAGGGTTGTAGCGAAGAGTGAATCCAACGAAAATCAACATGGACACCTTGTTGAGCTTACCCGCTTTGATCCATTAATCATAACGATTTATATTTACAATACACACCATCCTAAGCAGTACCACACTGATGCAATGAAGGCACGTGTGACTTTTATGAATGTTATTCAGATTGGTGATAACCATATGGTTATGGTAATTGGGGGCCAAGCAACACTGAGCATAATACAACCACCATGTGCCCACTGGGGTCACATCATACAAATTAAAGCCTAATAATTTGTATGATGTGACCCCAGTGGGCACAGGTGGCATCAAACAGATGTATACACTAGAATACAATCAGTGGGACTATCTGCACTGGTTTAAGAGAAAGAAAGCGAGGGTGACAATGACGACTATCCTAATCTGAGCAGATGACCTGGCAGAACAAACTAGCGCAGAGCACCCAGAGAGAGAGAGAGAGAGAGAGAGAGAGAGAGAGAGAGAGAGAGAGAGAGAGAGAGAGAGAGAGAGAGAGAGAGAGAGAGAGAGAGGGGTAGAACAGAGAGAGC
>JAVQJD010082272.1:0-82427 GCA_036023655.1 Nannoperca australis | reverse complement strand
ATGTTGTTCACGAACATTAGGGAATAAAATCACAGCTATGCTTGCTTCCTGAGCCACTTTATTCCAGATCAACTACTGAAAGCTGATTTGTTCTTCCCACATACCCACCCACCACATGATTTCACACACACACACACACACACACACACACGGACAGATGCAGCAAAGTGTTTGGCTGGCTGGCATTTCAGATGGATGCGAGTCAGTATCTGCGTGTTCATCTCTAATCCCTGTTTATGGATGCAGTGTGTCCTGCTGCCCTTCCCCCTCTCTGTGTGTGACAGAGTCAGTGTGGCTCGCATACGATTCATTTCAATCTCTGTTCCTGAGAATTACAGCCAGCTGCAAAAAGCGTGGAACATAGCGTGCAAAATGTGAAAGCTGCTGACTATAAGTTGTGCTTTTGTTTGAAGATGTATTGAACCCTTTCATGAAGGTGTTCCGTTTGGATTGTTTACTCATGCTTCAATACCACTGTTCCTGAATGCATCTTGCTGCCATTGAAATATATTAAGGTTATTGCTCAGTTTGTTTCTTATGGTGCTTTGGCAAACCTGCCAGTTGATAAACCAATAAACCACTCTGGATTTATAATGTCATTGGTTTTATTTATTCTTTTATTGTGTACTGCTATGACAGAAGGTCTCTTTTCAGCAGAGAACCTGAAAATGTTCATATCAGCAGAAATTGGAGACAGCAGAGGTATTGCAGGACATTCTGCGTGGAGGGAAATAGCCCAGCCTGAGAAATTGTTCATGTTCATATTTTCCATCTAAAAAGTATGAAAAAAAACAAATGTATTGTGGTTGCTGCGGTTTCCGTGTTAGGAACAGCCAAGCAGAGGTTTCTCTTTCAGCTCAAGTTAAACTCTCAGCTCTTTGTGATACAGTTTCAGAGGCAGAACGTTTGTCTTATAATGTCACAGAAATAGGCGTACTGATTCAATGCAAATAATTGGCCTTTTCAGTCAAAATTTTCTTTGTCTTCGTATATATTTTATATGGCAGGGATAGAAAATTCCTGAGGAAATTACACACAAAAAGAAGAAGAAACATCTCATCAAGGACAAAAACACTGGTTTAAGCTACACTTTCACTTATGAATGAGGAAGCAGCAGCTGCGAAAGCCTGATGGCTGAACATAAATCTTGATTCATTTATTCTGACTGCATTACATGCTCAATATCTCATATGACAGCTTTCATTCCATTCATTCATTGTGTAATTGATCCATTTTTCATGTCATTTAGAGTGCATCAAAGATCCACTCTGATTAACAAATGACTGAAATACTTCCGTTTTATTTATATAGCACCATATCATACCAAAATTATCTCTGGGCAGGTATAGACCAACTCTATATATATTGAGAGACCCAATAGCAAGCAGTAGGCAACGGGCAATCTCCCTTTTTACAGGTGGATACCTTGAGCAGAACCAGGCTCTAGGTGGGTGGTCATCTGCCTCGACAGGTTGGGGGGGGAAAGAAGCAGGAGGAAGGAGAACATACAGTTGTACAGTACATTTCTACATAGAGATGTAGAGAAAGTTATTGTAATGGTACATACCAATAGCAACTTGATAGTAATAATAGTAATAGCAGCAGCAGCTGTTGATCTCTTGCTGAATGAATCACTTTCATTTCAAAACAACAGTGTGTCAATAAAACCCTTGCAAAACTAAATGAAAGCTGCAATAATCAATATTGTTATATCAACAGTGGATCACATGACTGTGTAAAGTGCAAGTGGTCACTCTTAGTGACACAACCAGATGATTATTGCACGTTCCCCTCAGCTTTAGTGAGCGTTTTAGTGCCTTTCAGCTCCTTGTTTCTGGTTCCCTCTCAACGCTCTCAGCAACCTTGATTCCAGCCGCAGCGTGAAGCGGTTTTCAGCAAGGAAGAGGCTGTGTGCTACTTGCCCTGCACCAAACAGCAGACAGGCAAAGTTGCAGACTAGCTTGTGAACACAATGGAACATTTGGCAGCTAAAAAGCTGGCATTTCTCTCAGAAGTTGGTGGAAACCCGCTGAAAGCTGCATTTCTGCTGGATGTGTAAAAAGGCAAGTTTCCTAAAGCAACTTTATATGGTGATTTATGTCGGTGATTTTTCAGCTTGTTCCTCTGCAAGTTCAAATGCCCCAAATGTGCAAATTTACTTTCCCTCCCTTTGTATTCATCTAGCAAAGATATCATTTCAAATTGCTTCAGCAATGTGGAGAGGATGAAGAAGTTTGCTCATTAATGGCTGACATGGATAACTGCATCCATCAAAGAAAGAAAACGTGTGACAGCCCCTTTTCATGTATAAGCTGAAAGAAAGCTGTGGATACAAGGAATGTAAAACATAATGTCAAATTACAAAAGAAAAGAAAAAACATTTAATAAACTATCAAAAGTAGACAAATACATGCACTTCTACTGTTTACACTTCCTCTAACACTACTGTCCTGCTGTGATATACTGCAAAACTGTGGTATTACAGTATATCAGTTTACAGAGCATCACATCACTTATGCAAACACTGAACCAATGTTAATCCTCTTCTTCCTGTATGACTTCAGAGGAACATGGCAGGCAGACAGACAGAGGCTTTGTGGTGGACTCATAAGACGTTGTACTGCCTGTGATTGGTTGGTTAATGTACCTGCTCTCCCAACCAATCCCTGCCGGGCTGAATGTCAACCAAGGCAGGATTAAACTTGCAACACACACACACACACACACACACACACACACACACACACACACACACACACACACACTCTGCAGGCCAGGTGCCCTTAACATGGCAAAGCCTTTTCAAAGTAGTCACTGATGTTGGACTGTCTTGGCCTGTGAAAGGTTTTCTACAACTAACAAAAGGCAAAATGAAAGAAACACGGCTGCTACGAGTTTCAGGTTTTGTAACCATGTCTAGCTTTACTATAAATACAGAAGAAATAAAAATACAATTACACATTTCATTTAGAGTTTACAATGACTTATTCAGAGTTCTCGAGGGCTTTTGAAATACATTAATAATTGAAAGAATTACATTAAGCGAGGCTAATCAATTAATCTCTCTTATAACTCGCCAAAATGTATACAGTACATCTGCTTGCTCACGTAGATTATATTGTACATGTGCATTAAATATGAAGACTAAGCTGGGGGGCAATTAGCCTAGCTTAGCATAAAGACTGGTAACAGAGGTAAACAGCTAGCATGGCTCTGTCCAAAGGTAAACAATTAGCCTACCAGCTCATTTAATGACATGTTGCAAAAACATGGATGCATTTTCTCAAAACTTTGCACTCAATAAAGACTTTGTCCACTACAAAATTTAAAAGAAATGTTAACACAGCCTGAATTATTTAACAGTATTTAATACTGTTAGTACATAAAAACAAAAACTCATAAAAACCTGGATGACAACATAAAGATAAAAGTGACTAGAAACAGAAAACCTTATGTTAACCTTACACACACTTAAGGTTTTCACAAAAACACACATTTCTTTCAAGTTGCCCCTCCTTGCTCTCTCATATGTTCAGTCCATCATGAATTTCAGACCTCCATCCGCTCATCGTTTATCTCTGCAGCCCAGGAGAAAGGCAGCTTCATCTGCAGGACCATGACCGAGGTGTCACCAACTCCAGGAACCCACTCTGTTGAGAAAGAATAGAAGACTTATATTCAAATAATGTTCCTCCTCCTCCTCTACCTTCTAGTAACATTATCTATAATCCTTTTACACATTTCATCTGTATGATTAAACATCCATTCATTTTTAGACGGTAGTTATCTGTGTTAAGCCATTGTGTGTGTGAATGACGCCACTGGCTTTAGAGGACACGTAGATGCCGTAGTTCATAGTGGAATAAGTATGTTAAGTACATCTGTGCCCATCTGTCATGCAAATCCTTCACATCTGTGACTTCATCAAACGTTTGGGGTTGGCGGGGGTCTTTTTAAGGGTTAAATACGTGTCAGAACGTCCCATTACTTCACACAAGTGGCTGTCCTACGTGGGTTTATGTGTGTGAGTAGGGTGCGTTTTCTCTTTAAGAACACGTTTATGCACGTTATATGTGTGTCTACACGCACGCATGTGGTCTGTGTGGTAACAGATGCTCATAAATGACTGGAGATAAGAACAGATGATGAAACAGTGGAAGGAGTTAGTCAGACTCATCTGGTTACTGGCGTATGTATGACGTCCGACATCCACACAAGTACTCACGTACCAGTCATGTAATGTACTTATGAAGCAATTCCTTCTTTCTATTTTAGTTTAGTCATAATGTTATTTGTATTTCAAGTTTATTCACCCGCCGGCCTACTTTGCATTTCAGCATCTCAGAAACTGGGGTCAAAGTACCGTCTAATGATGTCACTGTACAAACATACACATGCAGTCACATGGTATCTGTTTATGTATCGGCAGGTCCGTCTATTTAAAGGATAGATTTGTGAGGTTTTTCAGTTGTGCAGCTTCTCACTGAGCCTGAACACAGTCCAATGGGATAGTTGTTCAAGCCGTCAAACACCATAATAAATCTCCCAGAAGCATCTCACAGTATAGATACATATGTCTTCATATCTTCTGCTGTGAAAGAAAAGGATTCAATCACATCAGATTCTGTCAGGTTTTATTTATTTTATTTCAGACAAATACCTTCTTCTGTCTTCTTTCTGTAGCCAGGAAAACTAAAGTTAAATAAAACCTGACAGAAAGCATGTTGCTTTTTGCCACTATAAAATATAGTGATGTCTGTCTTGTCAGGCATTTAGAAGGTCTGACTTATTGCCCCAGTAAACACATCTAAGCCTACAAAAAAGCTGCAGCAGAATCTACAGGTCTGGTGTCATAAAAAGTAAAGACATCCTAAAAGTAGAATCATCCAGATTTGAAGACATGAGTTAAACGTGCAAGTCAGATCACAGCATTGCTCTTTTCAGCCTTTCCCATACTAGCAGAATACATGTGTAGTACGTACCCCTGTCCGAGGGCAGTGTATCTGGGCGTACCACTCCTGGCAGTACAGACACACCTGGAAACCCTGACCGAGGAAGAGACACGCCCACATGATGACGTTGAACACAGGGCTCTGCCGATTGTCGTTCATGGTAAAGTTGAACACCACTAAGAGAGAACGACAGGAGGAAATGCTTTAACTGATAACTGTTTTGTTGTGTGAAGGTCTTTCTGTAGTTGTACAGTAACGTTTTATTTGCATTATTGCTGAGATGTGAGGCCGCTAACCAGGACAGGGACAAACAACAAGAGCGTGGAAAGTTAAAAATCCCAGAGTCCCAGAGAAAAAAGACATAATGCACAAGTGTGCTTTCTTTCTGTAAATGTAATGAGAGTCGTTCTCTGAAAACAGCTCCTAAATATGTGTTACAGTGAATAATTACAGATTTTAACTTTGAAGGCTTGAAGGCACAGTCCAGAATGTAGATGGGGACATTTACATAATTTTAACAAGCTGCGGACAGAAAATTCAGAGACAGTGTTTCAACTTCAGCAATGGTAATGAGGTAGACGGAAAATAGTTGTTCCCTCTTTCTCCATCTTTTTCTCTTTTTTCTTCCTTATTTGTAAAGCAAGTATGCTGTTATTAAGTGCTTTTCAGCAGCCAGGTCAGAGCACCAGATACCAACAAGTTCTGTTCATATCATTGTGAAGACTGTTCCCTGAATAACGAGCATAACCCTCACCTCCAAAGATGCCAAAGAGAAAGAACATTACGGGGTAGAAGAAGCCCAAGCCCATGGCCAAGGCGTACTCGTGGACGACAGCGGAGACGATGAACACGGAGAGCATGGCAGCTGTTCGGAATTTCCTTTCCGACAGCTGCATGGATCAGAGAAAGAACATAGAGAGGATTTTGCTCAAAGTTCAGGGGTCAGGCTGGTTCAGTGAGGAATTTGTGTCCCTAAAATTACAGGAAGTGTGTTAAACTACTGCTTTGGAAATACAGACCCACTGCAACATTACATTATTGTTTTGTGTGATATTATTTATTTTAATTGTATGTAATTTTTTGTTTGCTGTATTGGCACTCTGCTCACCCAGAGGAAGTCTCTGTATCCGTAGTAATAGAGCCAGTCGTGGACCACTACGTTCCAGGTGCGGTAATAGTTGGTGAAAGATGTGGAGTTCCACCAGTCCTGGAAAATCAACACAGGGAAGTAAAATAGGTGCGTGGATCAAAATAAAAACAGAATAAAGAGGGATCACTTCAATTTTGGGGCCCAAAAAACACAGTAATAGCTGCTATCAAATCATTTATGCAGATTTTTTTAAAGTTATACTGGTGAGCGCAAAACCTGTATGACCTTGTTCCCTGATATTAAATGAAATATGGCCTTAAAACTCAGTTTCAACCGCTAATGGCAAACAGCGATTCCAACTACTGTAAAACAAAACTGGTTGGACTCAAAGTTAGAGGTAGCCTCTTGAAGATCTCATCTGTTGTATATTTGTTTGTTTGTAATGCAGAACAATAGCAAGCACAAATTTTTTAGCTTGTGCCTTCCTCCGCGTGAAGGCTCAGTGAATGTCACAGTGCAGCCTCCAAACAGATAAGTGGTGTCAGGTGCACATAATTAGATAAAAAAAACCATAGAGCACCTAGAGCAGATTTCAAGGAAATGGTGTGGCCACATTATCATCATGAACAAATAAATATACAGAGAGCCTCCCAAGACTACTTCTAACTTTGACTGCAAACTTGATTATCTATTATGTATTTGATCTTCGGAGAGATTCGGCCTAAGCCTAAACAGGCTTAGAAACAGGTAGTCTTCTGGCTCCAGCTCCATACTCAAGGCACAGGCATGAAAGTGATATCAATGTACTATGTCAAACTATTCAATATGTTTAAAATCATTATTTAAACATCATTATTACAATTACAGTGATGCTGATTGATGTATATTACATAAAGTAAAAAAGTATAGTTTACACACATCAGCATCACACAAAATATGGTGGAAGTTGCATCTTCAACTCTGTCCCACATCTCCCTTGAGTTAGAGACTCACAGATTTTTTTTATAGCTAAATCCATCTGCCCAACTGAATTTAATCACACCTTTTGGACTTGCAGGAACACATCAAAGCGGGAGGGGGAAGTGGCCAACAGCAAGAGCAAGCAGGTATTTTCAGACACAGCTTAAGTCGTGGTTTTGTCTCTTTCTCAAGAGCAAACTGTATCAAAAGAATATAATGATGTAAAAAGTTAAACTGTTTTGGGACCCGCAGGCTACACTCCTGTAATTTCCCTTGTCATCAATCACATTTCTGCCATATGGAAAAGCATATGTGAAAAAATGGTGTTCACAGCAGAGGTGATGCCACACAGAATCGGCCACACCACACACCTTGTAGAACATTCTGTCAGCAAAACGCAGCAGCTCCCCGAAGAGGTTGAGCCAGCAGTGCAGGAAGGCAAAGAAGCACAACAGAAGGAGCATTATACCTGAGACAGACAGACAGAGAAAAAGAGTTGAGAGAGTTTATGAGGAACACTTTTATTCTGGGCATTGCTCCCAGCTTTCTCATAAGAATTATAACTTGACACTGATGCTCTTATACTGGCATTTATTCAAACAGCTATTCCTTTAAAGAGAGTAATAAATGTGGCAGGCTTTGGTTACCCGTATCTAATTGCATAATAGCATCTTTAATCATATCACTGATTTAAAAACACTAGAGGAACCTATCCTCTATTTCCCTATTAAGTGATATATTAACCAGTACTGACTCATACAGATAAGAGGTTGTAAGCAGAAGTGATGTTACAGATGGAGTCACAAATGAACTTTAATTTATGTGTATGTTTTTCCTTCATTACAACAAGCAAAGCAAGTAGGTGGCGAGAGTAGAAAGTACAGTACCTGGTAATATTGAGTTGAACACAGCCAGAACCATTGTTCGTTTAGTAAAAGGCTGGTTGGTCTCAGGTCTGAAGGCGGGTATACAAAGGCGGACCAGGATGAAGTAGCCGTAAAACAGGCATCCCAAAATCTGCAAATTAAGCATTAAAAGGTTACAATGAGACCCTGGGAAACAGAAATAATATATAGAGCACTCTTGAGAATCAGCCTTACATTTTCTAGGTCAGTGACCCCACAGTGGCCTTATTAGCATTCAATTACAGACTCAGGCTGTGTGAAACTCTCAACCTATAAGTAAATAAAGGAGAAGGAGTTTAAAGGAGTATAATAAAGGAGTTTAATCTTACCATACCAAGTGTGATGCCAACATACTTCCATCTTATGTGGGAATTCCTGCAAAGAACAGACAGGATATTACACTGCTTCACAAATGTATATTGTGAATTGCCTGGAAGTTTGCATTCCTTACAGTTGTGCGTTTTTCCACTCATCATGATTTTTTCACAGCAAACCTTTGACTTGTCATAGTAGAAAAAGCACCATTTCTGCTTTGGAGGGTTTCTTAGTTAATGTAAGTTTCTTTTAGTTATTGAGAGATTCTGGAGCTGCAATGAATGCAACATGCTACCACTTTTCCTCAAATTCCAGCATTTTGTTACATTAATTTGTGGCACAAAGTTAATATGACTCTGAAGTGGAAGATGGTGGAAAAGACGTACAATGGTGACATGGTGTTGCTTAGCTCACTAAGACAAATTCCAATCAGTCATTATAATATGGCAATAAAGTATTGGATCTTGAACCTGTTACATGCCAGTTGCACTCACATTACTGTTTATCACCAAGTAAAAAAAGGCAATGAAGGATTAGAAAATGGGACAATATGTCTTACCGAGGATATGATTCCCTGTAGATGAGTGTTGGGCAGAAGAGGAAGTACAGATAGCTGGAAAATGTTGGGAATCTGGGACTTTCTCCTGAAAAGCAAAGACAGTTCAGTAAGTATGACCATCAAAGTGAAGAGGTCCAGTTTTGAGTTGTAAAATCTGGCAGTGAAATTCCTTTTAGCTGTCACAAGTTTCCTTGAATAATTTAAAAAAGGGGTAATAAAAATAGCTGATTTAAGTTCTGTGGTTTAGACACAAGCTCCACATTCATTATGGGGCATTATTCAGATCTGTGAATTATAAAGCTTTACTGTGCAGGAAACAAATGACTGGCTTTAAAATTAAACAACAGTGAGTTTATCACAAAATCATCAAGCCATTTTGTTAAATTGTCTGCCTTTAAGCCTCTACTCTCTTTTGCAGCACGTCGGCCATCTTCAACTTTTTATTGTAACTAATGGCATTTAATAATGCTAAAATGGTGCTGTTTTGGGAAAATTGCATTTAACAGAATCGTAAATCTGTGTTAAACAAATAACTTATTTTCAATCTTATTACAAAACCACAGGCAAATGATGGCTGACCATGGATACTTCTATAAAGCTGTTTTCTGTCATGGAGGCATTTTACTGCTGACATGTTCTTCACCACTTACAGACTTTTACAATAGGATATCATGGGCCTGCACATACTTGAGGTTATTTATTGTATGTGGGTGTATTCATTGTTAGTTCTAAGTTCAACATGAATCATTGGATGGTATCCTGCTGAGCTCTGTTTTAGTCATTTTTCTCCAGTGTCTGAGAGAGTCCCTGTGAGTAATTATACTGCCCGAGGAGTAAATACACCTGACATCTACAAAATTCAGTACAGTACCTTCCTTTGGTGTATTCTTGATAATAACAGGAGCAGTTTCTCTTATGAATGAGTAGCTCTTCATCAGGAATCGAATCTGAGGAAAATTGATACAGTTATTATGTGAAGTGAAGCATGATGTATCAATAATAACAAATCCTACACTGTCTGTCTTTACTGCATGAACTGACAAGATGTCTGAAGTGAACAACCTACATCGTTGTGAACCTCAGTCCCGTGTGTCTGTGTTTGCAGATATTGACCCAGTGAAATATTATTTAGTTGTTTGTTTACTTTAGCTGTAATTAATCAGGATGAAGTCCAACAAAAAAGAACCGGACAGATGGAAGCACAGATGGAAAACTGGTTTATAATTTTGTGGTAAACTGCAGTTTAGACATGATGCGGCATCAATCTGCATATAGCCAGTAACCACTTACTCTTACTTACTCTTTGGGCAATTTTGTAAATTAAACACAAAAGCACCAAAACCATGTAAGCACTGGAATTAACTCACTCCATCGAATGGAGCTAAAATGATCTTATCACTAAGATGGTTTTGGGAGACCGGGGCCGGTGTAATAAAGAGGATGAGGAGGTATTACAGTATGAGTGCATGATGTTCAAATGTTGGCCTCACTGAGATCTACTGTCTCTTGGTGCCCTTCCAGCTGGAAGTCTGCCATCTCTGGCCGGCAGGCTTTTCTTACCACAATGTTTCTGCTGATGGCAATGAAGGGCTGAATTTATAATTCGGATTACCAATTTATATATAATGTTATTTACAGTTTAGGGTGTTTATAGCACAAGTCATTCCTAATAAGAGTTTTGTTTTTGCTTGGGATATATTCTATTGGATTTTTTTTGTTCACAATGCAATTAAAACACTTTAATTATACTGCAGGTATGACAGTATTCTGAACTGTAAAAACGGACATTGTCTTATTATTGCATCATTAATTGGCTACCAGCTGACTAGTAACATCCAATCACATTAAGACAAGTGTACTACAGGTAGGTGCCCTTTATAATGTGTCAGTGCTCACTTTAGCTCTGTCGACTCCTAATGTTAACTCTGCTTGCTCCCCCGAACACCCAAACCTCCCCCTCGTGTGATAAAAGCTTGGTATTGCTGTCTTGCTAAGCTCTAATCGTGTGTTAATAGCCATCTCTGGTATATCCATACCATTATGTGTTGAAGGGGGATTAGTTCTTCCAGCAGGTGTAGGTGGGGGTTTTGAAATGCTATATGAACAGCAGCTGAACGGCTGCAGCAGTAACAGTAAACAACAGCATAGCTGTCAGAGCACTGATGGCTTAAGTACGCCGCTGTGGCTGAAAGGGTGTGCTGGACATATGTTGCAGGAAGAGGAGTATGTCATGTGAATGTAGTGGCAGAATCGAGTTGGGCTGTCTGAACTGGCTTGTAGGCCAAGTAGATACAATAAATAATGGCGGCGTTGACTGTTTCCATGAGTGTCAAAGAAAACTACATTCATACACCTATACTGTTAGCCAAAAGTCACATAAAGAGCAAGAGTGACCTTTATTTGTTATGTTCACTCTTTTGATTTCCATCTGATGTACGTAATGTTCTGCATAATATCGGCCCTGCTGATGTATCAATCAGTCACTCAGTTCAACTTTTGCACCCTGTTCTCAGTAATGTGACAGCAAAAAGTGTGTGTTTGTGAGGAACTCATCATTCACCTGTTCACATGCTACTTGATATTCACCAAACGTTTTCACCCCTGCACCCAACAAAAGGATTTATTCCACTCACCTGCTCCAGTATCACAATGAACCTTGAGGCTGGTGGCAGCTGGTGGTGTACAACAATGTAGATGGGGAACAATCCCAGTACACAAGTCTGCACTGCAGACAGAGCCAGTCCCGTGCCGAGAGACAGACCCAATTTAGCGGGGAAGCTGTGGTACAAAGATCCCCAAAACACCAAGGTGTAGTAGGGGATGAGGAGGGTGTAGGCAAACATCATAACCCAGGCCCGGATGACCGTCCCCGGCTTCCCAAAGGCGAAGAACAGCAGGTCGAACTCCAAGACCAACCTGAGATTGCATAACAAATTACAAATTATGATCATTACATAAAGGGAATAGGGACATTTTTATTAAGAAGAGATTAAAAGGCTGATTTTAATTTTGATGGCCAATTGCTTAATTTTTTAGAAAAATAATTAAGTTGACATGAAGGACATTTAGGTCATGCGCTCTAGTTGCCACTGTGGTCTGTTTTGGCTTTAAACATAGTTTTGAAGAACCATTTTAATGACATTAAAGCATGACTGGCTTTAAATGCATTGAATATTTTTCCCATTATTTTCTCCCATCTGAAAATACCCCTCAGGTTATAACAAAAATTGATTTGAAAATGCTCATTGCACCATGTCAAAGGATTTGTTTAATTTAACACGGCCATTTGCTAGAGCGATATTATTATTTTTTATTTCATCAATTTACCCATATTAAAATCAATGTTAACTGAGGGTGGATGTATCGAATAATTTGCACACGGTGCAACAGTTGCCCGCTGGCACTTTCTTCCAGTGAGAAACATTAGAATTAAACCCACAAGCCTGCGTCTGCAAACAGAAACCAAATCATTACCGGGCTGCCCAAAGCCACAGCAGAAATACTCAGAGGGATTGATTGCTCTATTGTTCTGCTGCCAGATGAGCAGCGAGGCAAGGAGAGCGGGAGGGGGAGAAACAATAAGGAGAAAAAGAAGTGAGTGAGAAGTTTTTAAAGGCTTCGGGGTAATTAGCTTCAGTTTAAGTGTCAGTGTCGCATACACACACACCCACACACACACACAAATACATGAACTGTGCACATGTCACACAGACCTGCCCTGGTCGATGTAGTCGACAGCCAGCGTGCTCAGACAGAAGATGAGGAGCACAGCTATGAACATGTGGTAGATGGTCCTGATGTGGTTGATCTCAAACAGCTCACTGATGAAGAGAAGGAAACACACTGAAATTTATATATATATATATATATATATATATATATATATATATGTATATATTTGAGGTTTGTTTGTTTCTTCATATACCAGAGAAACCTGACTTACTATAAATACAGAACATACCAGAGGGGTTAGGTTAAATATGGTATTTTGAAAAATATATCTTGTAAAGATACCACCCTGAGAAGGGCTTGTACTGAAGTAGGGCTGAAACTTTATTAGTTGACCGACAGAAAATTAATCTGCAACCATTTAAAAGAAAAAAACACCAAATGTTTGCCGCTTTTCTTTGACTTATTGGAGCCTTTAGGGAATTCTGATGACGATTAATCAAGAAAATAATCTGTAAATGTATCATCAATGGAAATAATTGTTGCGGCCCTACATTGAAGTTCATACTCGCTCTGTTTGAATTCTCTAAATTAGAAATAGACCGCTAGTCTTTTATACTTACTCCAACAGTGATGGCCTGTCCATAAACACTTTGCCGTCATCCATTCTCTGAGATCTGAAACAAATGACACAGAAAAACAGACAGACACACGTTTTACTGCAGTTAAAGAGAGGATAAATAAATCTCCCACATCAATAAGGAATAATATGTGTGTAAAAGTTGCCACCTACTCCTCATACTCACCTGGATGCAGGGTTTTTTGTCGTCTTTCCATTAACTGTTGGCTGAATTTGGATAAAAGGCTGGATGGACTCAGTCAGAGCTTTGTCTAGTATATCGCTGAGCTGATCCCGGACCTGCTCCAGGACTTTCACCTTCACCTTCTACAGGAGGACACAAAGGAGAAAATGTTGTTATGCAACTTGTAGCCAATTCTTATTTGTTCACCCCACACTCCAAGTGCAGTACAAATTGCATCCCATATTTTTCTCACTTTTAAAATATAATGTCACGCTGTATCCTGTTCACTCTGCACAAAGCTTCTTTTTTTCTCTTTCCAAATGAGTAAGACAGAGAAAAGCATGATTGAGGAACTGCTAGGCAAGTTAAGATACTGGGCTATGGGTTACCTGTGCATGCTTCTGCCATTGGCTTAGATCGTATTCCTGTACATCATTATGACCCCCAACTGCCGAGAGAAAAACACAGCAGTGCATTAAACTGTGCACATATTGCACCTTCAGTGCAAAACTAAGGAGAGAAAACAGAGAAATAGAAGGGTATCCCACACTTTGCACACATTAGAACACCATCTCCAGCCTTGGCGAAGAGGTGGAGGTGGTGGAGAACTACAGATACCTGGGCGTCCATCTTGACAACAGACTTGACTGGAAGTGCAACACTGTGGCTGTCTACAGGAAGGGACAGAGCAGACTTTACTTCTTGAGGAAGCTGAGGTCCTTTAACGTGTGCAGCAAGATGTTACATATCTTTTACTAGTCTGTTGTTGCAAGTGCAATTTTCTTTGCAGCCGTCTGTTGGGGCAGCAGCATCAGGGCCAGTGACACTAGCACCCCACCACAACAAAGCACCCCACAGATCCCAATCTCTGTTCTGAGAATTGCCACAACAAAACTGACACCAGACTTCGATGCACAGGCAAAAACATCTATCTATCTCTCTCTCTATATATTTTTTCCTATTAACCCCACATGAAGCAATTTAAGAAAAGCTGTATTCTATGTACTGTGTGTATTAAAATAGAATTTTACTTTCGTCTGTAAGTAATGACTGAAAGAATATGCAATTACTTCCAACAAAACAACACAGTAAAACACAAAACAACTCAATAACACCAATGAACAGATTCCTGGATGAGTATGTAAATATATTATTGGCCATACCATGACTGGAGTTCTCATCTGACTGAAGGGTCTTGGTTTTTCGGTGCCACAGTCCGTTTGGTGGCTCCGCTGTCGTCATGGTTACCACTGGATCGTGCCAAGACACTTAGTGACAATCTTCTGAACTCAGGTGAACAATCCTGTGCATATTAAAATTTTAGGTTAGTCTCACACACAGTCTTGCTTCCCTGAAGATAAACAATGGAAATTAATAAGTTAATACATTCATAATAATAATAATAATAATAATGATAAACTGATAAAGAGGTCTGCAGTTGATATCACATTGTGATATGTGACTGATTAATGCTTCCTGGTTTGTCGTTGCTCCATTTAACCTGTTGTTTGTTGGTCCAATAAGGATGAGAGAACATAAAAGCCCTGGGTGACCCTGTTGACCCTACTCTCAACAATTTGGATAACCACATGGCTCAGCTCCTGGTTATAATCTGAGGTAAATCCATACTAGATCACTTAGAGTATTGCCCTCTGTGGAGTTTGACTCCCAAATAACTGAAGTCAAATCAGGTGTTGTCCCTACCTGAAAGTGCAGTGACATCACTGGACAGAGGTGCAACATGCTCTAAACCTTCAACCCACAAGGGGCAGTGCATCAGAGACTTTTCCCCTGTGTGATTCACTGTGGGTTTACCCTTTGTTCAAGTTTGACGATGTAGACTTGAGAATTATAAATTGAGAGATTGAATGAGGTCACAGGCCCGTTGCTGGCTGGTTGCCTCATGCTAAAAGGCATTAATATTCTTGATGAGCCTCAGTCCCGAGGAAGTGAGTTTACTCGTGTGAATCCCAAACCGAAAAAAGTCTGTCTCCTGGTCTGAATGCAGAAACTGCAGGTCAGGGGTTTTGAACGGTAGTTACCTATCGTGCATTTCCATAACAAGAGTGTTATCGCCAGTCATTGTAGCTCAAGCTAAACAATGTAAACAAAAGATAAAGCCGGTCTAATCGTCCTCTGTGGAAGTTCACACACTAATGATAAGATACACAGAAGACTGGCAGAACGGTTGTGTTGAATAGAACCCAGAGTGACCTCATTTTCTAATCACTGCTGTTTGATCACTCCTCATTAGAAATGTCAATATAGCAGATTAACTTTGCATTGATATACAGATTATATGCAGATGATGAGATGGCAGAGAAGGAGATGTTCAAAAACATGTTTCTGAGCGGATCAACCTTTATTCTTTGCATGATTAAGGTAAGATGAGGGTGAAGGATCATTCTTGGTCACTTGGCAATTTGCAGAAGTTTCTTCTTATTTACCTATAATGAACTACTTTACCATTAAATAAAAGATTTGATTTGAATTAAAGTGTAACTACGCCCTCAAATTCCGTAAGAACCGTCAATTTCAGCATATTTTTATAAAATACAGCGAGTGAGGGAATAACTGTAGGGGGTGTGGAATCGTGGCTAGATAATGTGCGGGTCAGGGGGTGCAGGCGAGACCGACTGACACGGAGTCTTTTTTTATATACATTTCATGACATAGATAGGTCCCAATCGCTTCACACAACATCAGCATTGGCCATTGAGTTCAGGGCACCAGTAAATTGCATACTGAGCCTTTTTTAACCCATGAAATGCAGATTTTTATAAATTTGGTAAGAAATGTTAATATTAACACCAGCATTGATGTATTTCATCACAGTACAGTCATGTCAGCTAGTTTGCAGCTCTTTTAAGTGTGCAGTTCCTCTTTAATGAAATAGTAATCAACAAATTTCAAGAACACAAAGTAATAATTCCACCAAATTGTCTTTTCAACAAAATTTAAAATACAAATTTAAAGACCTTTAATATTATTTAATCAGTCTTATTGGACCTGTTAAAAAACATGTCAGTGCAGCAGTTAAGAGAAAATCACAGTTTTGCATTATTGTATGTTGTTCACAATGATTAAATCTAAACTTCCCTTCCCAAATATGTTTAAAGTGATCAGAAAATCAGAAAACTTGACGTCATGATTCTTTTCTTTTCAATACTGATGTGTGAATATGCAATTTTTCCCCCATTGCTGACTGATACTGATACGTTTTTTACAAAACAATTTTCAGCCGTCACAGAGTTCACTCTATTCTGTAATTTTGTCATTTTTACCACAGCTTGTACAAAATTGTAGATAGCAGAGACTAAAAGTCCTAAAATCCTAAAAGTGGTATACAGGTGTGACATCCATGCTAAATATTTGCCATTTTGTCACATTTATACTCACAAAGTCTTCTGGCCTCGAGCTCAGTCAGCAGTCCACCGGGTGCTAGGCACTGTTTCAATCGATGAGTCCCGCTGTGAGGGAGTTGCTTGAGTGTTTTTAAGTGAGGCGGTGTCACAGTTCTTGTGATCTCTGTCCTTTCCTTCCATCGGCTGCTACTTTGCACCTTGCCCTTTTGGCTCCTGGCCATGGGTAGGATAGGCCCTCTGCTGTCCAGCTTCACCTCCTCTGCCGCGTGTATAAAGGTCACTCAGCAGAACAGTGGAGTTTGTCCTGAAGTCTTGTCTTTTCACAGAGATGGACTGTTGTATAAAAATGTTTTCGTAGCAGGTATTTAATTATTTATTTTTATGCACTCACTTGGCATTGCTGAAGAGGTTCTCAGTCTTCCAGGTCAAAGGTTTTCTACAAGCACTAAGTCTTGACTTAGCACTTTAAAATATACATTTGTGCAGATTTTAAAAAGTCCCCCTTCACTCAAAAACATGTTTTGCTTCAAGTCACTTCCCTTGGATGGTTGACTTTCACTGTACAGTATGACGCATGTGCAAAGTTTAACACTACAAGGCTGTTTTCAAATTGATTGATTTATAAGTTGCTTTTGTGACATCACAGCTAGAGTAATGTGGACACTTGAAACCTCCAGGGCATATATACAATACTTTTCAGTAACTTAGGAGGCATCTTGTGTCCAGCAATTAAACTTTTAAGGAATCTATATTCATAGATTCTGCATTTTTCAATGAGGGAGACGGAGAAGATGTTATTTTAAGAATGTTTAACTTGGTAACTAAACTTTTTCTCACAAATTATTATTCAAAGCAGAGTATATTTTTTTTACATGTCTTAAAAAATGTCAAGAAGGAATCTTTAAAGCCTTCCAGTGGAAATTAATATATTTGTAAGCCTCCTCTTTGTCTCAAAAGTTTAGCTGTGTAATTTCAAAATAATGTATTAGCAGTGAATGTACCTTATCACAGCCACAACTAATACAGAAAGACTAGTCGTGTATAATGTGTATAATGGAACTAGACAAAGGTTATCTACTCTGTGACCAGGTACACTATGTTCCATGAAACCATGACAGGTAATTTGGTAAATCAAAAACGTTTTTGTTTGTCGAAATGACCAGGCTGTACAATCAGTTTGTTTTGTGCCCTATTTCTCAAAAAGTGTTTGACTTGGACATCAATTTGGAACAAACCAAAATTAAAGCAAATGTAAATATTACACAATGCTTAGGAGAATGTTTCTGTTAAGTATTATTTCCTAACAAGAAGACAATTGGAAACGTCTTGCTACAGAACGAAAATAATCAGTTTAGTGAGAGAGTGTATGCAATTATATAAATTATGCAATTGATTTACACAGTCAATGTCACACTAGACAACAAAGTAACAAAGATAAACAAACCCACCTATTTGGTAGCTTGTGTCAGAGACCTGACTGAGAACCTGACTTAGTAATGAGTACCTCCAGTTCTTAAGGGTAAAAATCTCACATAATTAGAGTCGCAGAGTAACAACAAGACAGTGTGCTAATGATATGTACACAGGATCATCTTTATTGAAAGAAGTTTCTTGAGATAACAGTACTGTTTCTCAGCAGCTACAGAAGTACTGCATGCACTAAATCACACGCTATAAACAACCAACCAACGCACAAATGTACAAACAAACACAGACATTTTGGCTCTCTCTTTTTTTAAACCAGCCAACCATTCTTGTCATAGATCTTTTTCTGCATATTTAGGCTACAGTATTACATATTATTTACCTTTCCAGAATATTTTCAGATTGGTTACAATTACTGTAAGATAAAAAGAACAATAAGACTTCAAATAAATTCTACACTCAACCAGCCGAACATTTACAGCTCAATATACAACCTTAGTGCATGTCAGGAGAATACTTGTTTTCTTTGTGGTTTTCATTGATGAACAGCAGATTGACAAAAAAGACCATTCACATTCAACTCATGGTTTCTATAGGTTATGTAAACAGACTTAACTAAAGTTTTTCAAGTTCAATAACCTTTAGGACCCTTCGCAGACAGCCAAATTGAACAACTGCAGTATTAGATACTGCTAAGAGGGAAAGCATAAAGAAAATAATGTGATAAAGTGCTTCATGTATAAGCCTCAAAATAATGAAAAGAGAATCTGTCGGCTTGAGATCACAATGTACTCATTAAGTATATATAGGTTATCAATACAAAACTTATGGCACAAATATGGGGAGGAAGAGGAAGACAGAATGTTAGGGTATAAGAAGGTAACAACTTTATGCTTGAGAGGGAAAATGGGGCAACAGTGCCAATAGCCTACTGCAATGAAATATGTTCATTGGTATCATTTATTTTGAAATGATGATGTATTTACAAAAGCTATTTTGTTTGGGAAATTATATTGTAAAAATTATTTAAATACCTATTTTTAATAATATGCATTATATGCCATTGGTGATCAAAACATTAGGCTAAGCACTGTATACCTTTACTGTATAGCTGTGTAAAATAATTACGTGTATATTTTAATCCAATGTCAGACTTAACTGACATTATTTTATTGGTATTACACCATAAGTATGTCATTGGTACCCTATATGTACAAAATATTTACACTGTAATTTGCAGGCCGTAATCTAAAGCATTACTGTTCTGTGTTGTTAAAAAGATCGCAGAGGCTATACGAAGTAGATATAGCTCCTGTTCTCTCCCTATACACACACACACACACACACACACAGTCCCTCTACGGTCACCCTTGACTCTCTCATCCTGACTGGCTGATCAGGAGGTCAACAGAAAGAGTCTGACCGGCGGCGTGGAGCGACTGTCATTGTGTGCAGACAGTCAATCAGTGTATCTGCCCAGACTGCACCCAAGTAACAGACAGTATGCAATATATGTGTATTCTGGGGTCAAAGGTCAAATGCCTCATTGGCTGACAAGGCATTATCTGAGTGTGTGTCATCAGGGATAAGACAGGGCTGTATCAGCTCTTGATAATCTACAGTAACCCTTGACTTATGTCTGTATCACACCTTATATAGAGTATTGCAGATCAAGATCCTCTTGAAATGACTAACTTCAAACAGGGCTTTGGTTTTACTCTCAGGTGTAAAGAGCCGTAGGCTTAGTCATCTCCTAAACAAATTAATGTCGAAATGGCTGCTGCACACTTGCATGCATTTCCATTCATTGACAAAACAGAGGAAATCTGAAATCCATTCAAAAGCTTTCTGCAGCGTAAGAAACAATCTCAACATAATACATTTTCACATCAAAACAAATGCTTCACATTCAACAACTACTATAAATTTAAAATAAATAGCAAATAAATAACGTTTGAAACTGAGCAAATGATGATTAATATATATTTCTTTTAAAGTAGAACTAGCAGTATAAAAATAGTTGCTACACACTTTTTTTTTTGACATGACAATAACTGAATATCACACATATAATCCCTGACAGGCAGCTTTTGTAGGGATGATTTACAGTTTAAAAGTCTCTCTACTACAACACAGTCAAGTCTTTCCCCATCTGTAGTTCTTCCTGCGCTTGCTACCAGAGCCATCTGAAGCCTTAACATTTAAAAGGTTTTTACGAAAAGTAAGACTTGTTAGAGGCAACTACTACATTTGGATATAGGGATTATTTGGTTTACTATTCCTCTTAATCTAACTAGAGAAAATGTTTGTAATATGTATCTGAAATATATCCTCCAAGGGTACCAAAATACAAAACTATTGTGTCGTGAAGAATGTTGAGGAGTTACATACTGTACTATATATATATATAAACTTAATTTTCCTTTGTTAAATTTGAGTAAAAAAGTCGAAATCATCTATGATCTAAATTAAGGCGTGGCCAAGTTTCAACTACGGTGTATGTATCTAAATTTAGTGTGTGTTGGTCTGCCTATGTGGCAACAGCGGGCTAACATGTGACAGACTATTATGGACTCTATTGTTACCATGACTACTGACACTGTCTCTAAAAATTCGTATTGTAATTACCCTGATATTTGAGGGATGGAAACATTCAAAAATGTATAATTTAGCTTTCAGTTTGGATTAAAAAATGCCAAATGTTTCAAAACTCCCTTTAAAGGAGAAGTCTGGTGATATTCTATATGTTTCTTATTGTGAACAAATTCCATGAAAAGACAAAACCCAACAAACTAAAGCATACTAAGTTTTACAAGTGTGGCATCAAAAGCCTGATTTACAGTAGCTCCTGTAGTAGCTCCTCTGTCTCCACAAACTCCATTGTTTCCAAAAACACATCAGTGAGCCACATGAATATGGACATTGTAACTTATTTTGAGTCAATCCCTAATACACCATCAAGCTGCTGTAGAAACTCATTAGGGTACCAGATGTGTATTAATCCACGGCTGAAAATAGTCCCCAACAAATTTGTTATTTATTCTTGTTTTAGGAATGCTTGCCAAAAACTACAGTGCCTGTGTTTTGGGAAATTACGGAGCCTTTTTTAAAAGTGAAACAATATATCCAAGGCCTCTTATCAGAGATTTACGTCTTCAGTTGGCTTGAGACTGAGAACCACAGGGAAGCTGGGCCCCAGAGACAGAGTAATGCATTGTTGTGTTTTTGGTCTTTTCATGAGATTTGTTGACAATAACAAAAATATAGAATAATGCTAGCCTTGTCCTTTAAAAAAGCAAATTTTAAAGACTGCATTTCCCTTTTACATTGGCTTACAGTGTTTCTCCCGTACTGGTGTTTAGACTGAAACATTTCATGATAATGTTGCCTCACTAGCTCTCTTCCTCTTTCATGAATTTTTTGAGAAAAGATGAAGACCAACATCAAAAATCAACATGCACAGTAAAAAGTATTAATATTAATAAAGTGAGCTCAAGGTTCACGCTGTTTTCATGTTGATTAACACAGTTTAACTTGGAGTTTTCAAATCCGTATGCATGTTTAATAATAATAATGATAAAGAGTAACCTCAGTTTACTGTTGAATGTACTGTGATTCCCCCCGCTGAGACAAACAGCACACCCCAGTGGTTGACTAGAACACTACACCATACCTTCCCCACCTTTCTATTTGTGGTCCCTTTGTTTTCCAAATCATGGGGTAGAGTATGCAGCGATATGGGTGTAAGCTGCCAGATCAGGAATTTGATATGCAGTGCTTGCCATGGATCTAACTGATACCCACATACACCCCACATCATTGTACAGGAAGAAGAAGGGATTGAAGAGGAGGAAGCAAGGGAAGGAAAGAGGACACGGGAGAGATATAGGTCTGTTTACAGCAGGTGAGGATGGGAAAGGAAGGGAAGGCTGGAAGGAAAGTGATCAGCTGCATGCAGATTTACAGAGGAGGCCTCAGAAAAAACGTCTGCCTGGAGAGAGAGAGAAAGAGAGAGAGAGAGAGAGAGAGAGAGAGAGAGAGAGAGAGAGAGAGAGACACACACACACATGGAGAAACAGAAAGTCAGAGCGACATTTGAGAGAAACAGGGAGATGGCACAAAAGAAGAGATGGCAGCCAGTGAGTCATGCTAACATTGCCAGAAGGAACACGTCTGGAGTCATTTTATTTCTGGTATCTTCACTAAGAGTTAGTTTTTTGGGAACTGCATGGAGCACTTTGGGGCCAAATTTAGACTTCATACAATGTAAAATTCACCAGCACTGCGCAAAACGTATATTTGCTCTGCAGAAAACTTCATGCTCACCAGCTTACAGAGCTTGAAGAGTTAGAACAACTTTTATATTTCATCACATAGCACTTCATAAAGCAGCCCTCAGTCTGCAGGTTGAGTGTTATATAGAGTGTCAGCACATTACACACGACTAGTTTCACCTAAAGTAGAAAATGATTTAAATTAAATTACAGCACTATTTCTGCAAAAGAGGTCAATACACTTGTCCCTGCGACAAGTGGTGTTGAACATTACTAACTTGAATGCATGATAAAGGCAAGCAGATTAACCCTGTAACAGCTAAACTAGTGGAATAAAGTAGAAACCCAGAGACGGTCATAATTGAATTCCCCTTTCTTATATGGGTCCTATAAAATAGAATATCTTTTATAATATTGTATAATCTTTTTTTAAAGGCAGCTGGGATTTATGAAGTAAAAAAAGCACCCAAAAAAGAGTGCTGGTCTGAGTATAAGTATCTTTTAAATTATTATTATTAAAATGTTGATTCATTAACCAAAACAAATTGATCAATTGATCCAGGACTAGTGCTTGTCTGTGGTTCTCAGAATTAACATTGACGTGAATTTAAACTCATGTAAATTCATGTATATACATATGTATGTATTCACTGAAATTTAACGTTACTAATAGAAGCAAGATTTTTAGACAATGTATAGTAATTGAAAAGACTCCATCGATTCTTCATGTTTTCTATGTTTTATTATACTTATAGAAAAGATTTTTCAGATGTCAAAATCATTACAGATCAGTTCAGGGGAGTAAGGCTGTTCATTTAATTGGTTGTTTGGTTAGTTGGGAGATTTGTAGGGTAATGACTCTTTTTTTGATACAGGTGATTCATGAAGTCGTGTTCTGTAGCAAGTAAACTGAAGGGTTGCTCTGTTTTCCTGCGCTCTTACCTGCTCAGGACTATTAGCTGGCTGAAGCCTCCGGCTGCAGGCTGTAGAGTTTGGCTGGGTCCTGATTGTCGCAGACGTCAGTTCTGGACACAGAATTCACATTCAGACACATGCTACCCAACACACCAGAATCAAAGGCCGGCCGCAGCACAGTCACCAGATTCATCCCCAGCAGCATCCACAGCAGCAGCAGCAGTGACAGCAACAAGGGAGCAGCGATGGAGCAGAGAGACACAGCAGTGAGGGAAGCAAATAAGTGATTTACAGTAATTGGTCTCAAGTAGGTAAATACAGCAGTGCTATACTTCGCATCCTGACAGCTGATTATCTCCTATTCAAAGTAAATATTTCAGGAACTTCAGTTGAAGCCAAGCTGTTGTTAGCCAATCATGGAAGGTAAAGACAGAAAATGACCAAAAAATAACAAACAAAATCACTTTCCACAGAACCCCACACAGGTTACATTTTAGACAACATGAAAGCCTGCAGCAAGACAACAACAAATAGCAGCAGATGTTTTGCAGTAATCATAGAGGGTGCCCAGCCTTACCTGTTGTCATTGATATCTGTGGTGTTTCCTGCGGACAGAAAGAGGTGCATAAAGACGCAGGCAGGTGCACAGTGAGAGGGTTGGTGGTGTGTAAATTAGGGAAAAAGTGTGTTTATGACAGACAGATATGGCTTTAACTGAAACAGCCCAAAGCCATTGGAGATAGATGAGCAGCTGCATAATGTGTTGGTTCTCAGACAATTAGTCTTCATAGATAAATGACTAATCACGTGAAGACACAGCAGCAGCGCAACTTGTTTAGGCAAATAAAACTACGTGTTTAAGGTGAGGAAAGATTGTGATCATGGTCATTAAATCATGGTTAAGTTCATACGGACAGCATTCATTTTCCGGGTCCAAAGTCAAAAGTCCTCCTACTCCAAGCAGCTACTGTGTTATTACAATGCTCAGATACCTTTGCTTCCCCTGAACTACCCGGACAGGGATTCATCTCACTTAACATTTACATCTGATGTGACATTGGGTATATTGACACCCAGACATATCAAGGAGTTTCAACTGTTTCTCATCCTTCTGCAATTTAGAAGTCTGCATGCATTTATTCATTATTATTCATGGGAGACAGTTTACTTAATTTGTGTGCTCTTTGCTTGAATTTGATGAGTTGGCTATTATCAAGGGACCTCATGCGTGCATGACTGGATAATGAGGTTGTTCAGTTAAAAAAAAAGGCTGGGCCGGTTAATACAAATCTTATCCTAACAGGAACTGTCAAGGCTACACCTCAACACACCGAAAGTACTGAAAAAAATATGAAGTATTTGGGGTACAGGCCTTGCAGAGCTCTTTGGCTTTGCATTTTACACTTTCCCGTAAGCTCTTACTGAAATTCATGACACTGAGTAGAATTATATCCCAGAATGAAAATTACAAGTGATGGACCGGAATGAAATTTCCCTCCAAGTTTGACTTGAATACATTACAGACAGTGTACAAGCACTTTCATTCCAAAATGCCATATGGCTGTTTTGGGGGAAAACTACTGAATAAAATACAGAAACCAAATCAAACTGAATAAAATAAATTCACATTACATCCTTAATATTAATTATATCCTTAACAGTACAAATATTTACAAATCTCTTGATATGACTCATCTGAACTGCTGCCAATATGGAGCACGAGTATTCTTATGCCAAAAAGAGACAAATATGAGCTAAAACCAGCCTGATTCAATTCTTCAAGGGTTCACTGAACAACATCGTTGATATCTATTATTTAATAAATGACAGGTGCTGTCTCAGCAGATTGATATACTGGCTCTAACCCTGTTTTGTGACTTCTACTAATATTTGAGAATCTCCGAGGTGTGATGTCCTTACACAACTCTACAGTTGTCATCACTGGGTCAGAGGCTGAGGTGGGCACTCAGCCTGTCTGGCCGGCTACCTGTCTGGCTGAGTAATGACACTGCAAGCCTAATCTATCTCCTCCAGAGTCTTTTTGCTGATGGGAGCACACACACACACACACACACACACACACACACACACACACACACACACACACACACACACAACCATGAGGGTGCACAAAAGCCTCAAGTAGCAGCAACAGTATGCTATAATAGCTAAGAGAATCTCCATTGTGAATAAAAGAAAATGGCAGGCTTATTGCCATAAATATATGGACAATTTATCTAAAGACTGTTGACCTACCAGCCCATTACAAGAAGATCAAATCAAGAAGAAAAGAAAACTAAAAGAAACAGCAGGCAGAAATGTTATAATAGCAGCAGGGAAATCACTGTAAACTGGTTTAACAGCCACCACTCAGGAGAACATAAAATAACATTCAAACATAATGGCTGGTAGCATAATAAAAAACACTAAAAGACAGTGATAATAAGTGAATTTACTCCCGCTGATCTTGACCATAATATTTCTCATTATTTTAACAGGCGTCATCTGAACACGGCTCACCATTTTCTGAATCAAGCATCTCTGCGGTGTTCTTGTCTGCTTGGCTCGGTGCTTCAGGTGGAAGCCTGCAAACAGCAGAAAGAGATGTTTATGTAACTGCGTTCCAAAATCTTCATATTGAGAGTTAAATAAAATAAAATAATAACCCAAGTTCTCACTCAGCAACAAAATAATAAATCACCTTCAAATTCGAATAAAACAAAAGGCGTGTGTTGTACGTACACATCTACGTACACACTAAACTGTAAAATGCTTGACTGTTTATACCTTTTTAAATCAGTGTACTATAATTCAGAAGACTGATTATTTAAAGATACTGTGCAGTTGTATTAGAAGACACAAATTAACTTTGCTCTGAGCAGGAACCTTCATGCTTTGGAAATAGTAGTTTGACAAAATAATCTTAACTCCAGGGCCACCTGCTATCTGTTTCTGGAGCACTGAACTGCGTTTCAGTCTTCGTCAGCGGATCGTTGTCATGACAACTGTGCTTTGGTCGAAAGCTCTGGAAAAAGTTATTAAGTGGACCTTGAGTTAAGATTGTTTTGTCGACTTACTATTTTTAAAGGTCAAGAAAGTGAGATGTGGTTGAAAGCATAGGAAAAACTACATTAGTGAGTGGACCTTGAGACAAAATTATTTTGTCATATTATTATTTCTAAGGTCAAGAAAGTGTGACGGGGGTTTAAAGTGCCAGAAAAACCTAGCAAGTGGACTTTGAGGTAAAAAGTGTAAAAAGATGTGGAATCACATGCAGTAAATTAATCCATGATGTTAAATCGCAAACTCACATGTTGTCCTGAGCGTCGTTGTCCTGTGAGTCGTCGTTCTGGGAGACGAGGTGCTTGGTGGGGCTGTTCTGGTTGGAGTCGGTCTCGGGCGACCTGGGCTCACTCTCTGGTGTTGCAGGAGCGGCAGGAACAGCAGCTTCTTGGTTGTTGCTGTTGTGGAAACCAGCTTTGCAGAAGGCAATGGGGTTCTCGCCGTAGCCTCGGATGAAGAAGGGGTTGGTGGGAGAGCACGGTGGGTAGTGGCCAGGACGCACAGGCTTGGCTGTTAACGATAAAACGGAAATTAATCCATTCTTCCATAAATGACAAAAACATCATATCTATTTTGCCCTCAAGGGACAGTGCTATGCTGCCGTCTGCAGCACAAACTAATACATTTTTTATGTGACTGGGATACTGAGAATCTTTTACAGTTCAACTGAAATTAGAGCATTTTTGTCTGCTACAGCATAAGCATCTTCTCTGTAAATCACTCCTTTGAGAAAAAAAATCAGAAGCCCAAAGTTTTTTGCATTAATTCGACGGCATACGGTTATGTATGCGTCTACATAGATGAGACCTTATTTCCATACAGTCAATCAAACGTAGTGACAGGCAGAGCAGATGGTCACACTCTTTGTCACTTCTTTCCGGTTAGATGCTGGTGTGGTACTTATTCTTCAATACCACTAACAACACATGGCTACAGCGCAACTTTGTCTGTTCTCTACAGTGTAACACCGGCAGTTGCTGTCAATCAAACACAGACACCGACACACACCTCCAGCTGGCTTAGAGAATAAAGGACCTTTTTCCTTCTTTTAATAATAAATAAACTATTAACAATACATTTCAAAAAACACATTGACATTATTTTCACATCAAAAAAGAATGACTAACTGTGATTTCAGTTGGACTTTAATGTATTAAATGAAAATGAAATAAATGAAAATCATTATTCTAAAAACACTCAGATCAATAGCTTGTTTTCTCACAGCTCTCATTTCTTTCACACACAATTCAAAGTGCAATTATCTTCATCTTCACTTCACAGTGAGGAAACTCCACTTGGTGATCAAAATGGATTGCACTGCTTTTCTAATAAATTGCATTTCTCTCAGAAGAGCGTGTACACATATATTGTCTTGATTTACATCGACTAACACATGTTGTTGAATTTTGTTCTCAGTTCTCAAACATTTCTATGGGTTGCACGGTGGTGAACCTGAGTCTCTGGTACTTTCAGTTCCTGAATATGGAACCAGACTGGTTCCGAAAACTCGTCTCACAGCTCACTCATGCATGGAGAGGAGGTGTATGAATATGTGGTGTTCTGGTTAGGGGGAGGAAAGAGATGACAGATGATGGAGCATGAGGGAAGCAAATCCAACCATGGATGTTGCCTGTGAAGAAATCGCACAGGAAAGGACATGAAATGGGTAGCAGCACCATGCCAACAGATTTTTCTGTAGTAATGTACATGAATCTTAACACTACATTGGGACATTTGTATACTTTCCATTAGCATTACTGTCGCTATAACATTCATACTGTGAAGAAATATCCTGTGTTAAAACTGGGGGTGTATGGCATGACATTTGATAGATACTAAGTTGACTGCAGAGGAAATTAGACATTACCACTGAGTGATGCAAAATTAAGTTCAGTAAATATCCTTAGATATGTACTGCCTTTGTTTGAGCAATGAGGAGGGGAAATTTAGGTGCATCGGTTGATGAATTTACTTAATTTTGACACAAGATGGAGCTTTTGCAGGTGTTTTGTTGCACAGTAAACATTACTGGCGTGATTGCACTTTTAAACGTTTTTAAAATGTACTCCAAAAAACATACTTTTACAATTGTATGTCTATCAATGTCTATGTAATACAATTACAATATGTCTATCTATATAAAATAAAATACAGGGGTTTTTACAGATGAAAACAGATTTGATTGTGGAATGAAATGCGAGAATTCTAAGAAAGCAATTCATGTCCTAAACAGGATAGTGGTAATAACACTATAATAATGCATTTTAATACCCACAGTTCAGATTTAAATGGATGGATGCGATGGATCACTGCCTTCCTATAGATCCTATAGAACCTATTTTTCCGATTGCATGGCTTTTACTGAAATGACATATGCAGCCATGTAATGTAGTGTGCAAATTGCTGCTGAGGGCTGTTCAATTGCTTTGAAACAGCTGAATCTGCGAGCGAGGTGTATGAGGTACCTATCTGTGCAGCATGGGGCCGGCGGAAGGGGTTGCGAGCCCTCATCACGTCTTTGATCCGCTCCACCTCTTGCTGGTAGCGGTGGCGGTCCTTCATGGCTCCTTCCTTGGCCTCCTTCAGCGCACCCTCCAGCGCCCTAACTCGCTCAGCTGTAGACCGAAGACGTTTCTCCAGTTTTGGAAGCTCACAGCGCAGATCTGCATTGTCCCGAACCAGCTGTCTCACACACACACACAAACACACACACACAAACATACACAGTATGCCCAGTGATTGACTGAACCTATCAATGATCATGTAATAAATCCTTTTATTGACTACACAATAGTCTGATCTCCCCAAAAGGAATAAAAATTCTGCTTTAGGTACAATTTGTGTTAATGACTCTTACTGTAAGAACCTGACAAAAACCAATCCTGTGTCACACACTGTAAAACACAATGGCTGCTTCTAGATAATGGTCTTGTTTGTTTATGACAATACCCTACTCATGAAACAAAACCAATGTGGATATTAATTTATTTTAAATTGCCGCACACAGCATGTAAAAGTGGGAAAGGTAGATGTGAAAATCCAATGACACTGCGGGTCTGCTGCTATGTGATCGTGCAAACTAATCCACAACCTGCTGTGATACTGAGTGCTAGACCTGAGGGTTCGGGCAAACAGGCAAAGTTATCTAACAGACAAAGCAGGCAAATGATTCAGGAATTCAATAGAATCACCAGAAGTTTGGCATGACTAGTTTATTGTTTAGTGGTGAGTCATTTCAAAAAGAAAACAACGGAGGCAGGATTCCCACAGTGAAGTAATAAGAGAAATCATGCCAGTTGTGTGTGTATATGTTATGTGCAGATAGATGGGAAGACAGGCAGACATGACTGCTATCTTTGCATGGGGCAGTGAAACTCATACATAGCCCCCGATGCCTGTCTTTGGGAGCCTTATCACTTTACACTGGGAGTTTGCTGATTTATGACCATGACTTTCATCTTCCATTCCCTCAGTATCAGCAGGTGGCGGATGGGATGGAGTCTCCCAGCAGCCACTTTAGGATTGGTTTTCTGCCTGACAAACTGCTGCAGTGCAGCTCTCACCAATCTGCCAGTCTACAGAACGTTTAGCCACTGCTGTAGTCCATTTGGGGGTTATGAAGAACGATGTGAAGTGTGTTTGTTTATGTTTATCTAATGCTTTTGAGCTTAAGGGTGCTTTTGAGAGTGTCTGTCAGCTAGCGAGAGGAGAAAGACTGAGCGCATTTAAATGCACCTGCATGATGAATTCATTTGTTTTGATCAAATCTGAGTTACTGTTTTAAGCTGCCTTTCCCTGAAGGCACCTCCTGCAGCGCTGTTTTCAAGGAGACTTTCATGTGAAGTTGCAGTAGTGTGATGATTGATGGTGCTAGCGTTACTTTGGCCCATAGGAGAGCAGTGACAAACGGTGCACACTGCTCTGTATTTTAATTTGGTTTTCTCTTTTTGTCCTCCTCAGCTACGACATTTCTGCCTTACTGCTGAGCCACAGCACGGTGAGAATCAGTCTTCCAAAGGAAAACTGGATGATTTGTCCTCATTTTAAAAAAATGGTGGGCAGGTAAAATGTTATTTTCTGTCTCCTTTACTATGATTTATAGTTTTATATCTGCTGATTCTTGTTACCTGTTTGTGAACTTTTGTAAGCTGGTCCAAGTTGTTTTCAAGAAAGGAAATCTTCTGTTTCTGGGTAATATATCCTCCGCTATCATCAGGCTCCATCCCTGCACTCTGTCGACAGAAACAGTGGAGATATTTTAGCATAAAACAACCCCACTGGCATCTCAAATACTAGTAAAGTAATAGTTCCAAAAAAGTAATTTGCATACAGTCTAACAGGGGAACAACAGCTATATTGTGTGTTGTGTGGTTACGTCGTGTCTGTCTTACTTTTCTAACTCGGGACGTGAGGTCTTGAACAAAAAGCTTGCGGAGGTTGTGCAGTGTGTGGAGCTCACGAGCCTTCAGCATGAAGAGAGAGACAGAGAGAGGAAATAGTGCAGTTAAAACAGTTAAGAGAGTATTTAGTGGATCTCTGAGGGAGCCAAGTGAATCGAGACGGTAAATAATGACTTACAACAGTCTCTTCCAGCCCTTTGAGGTCCTGCTTTGACTGCTCGTGCCGCTCATGTAGAAATCTACAGATAGATAACAAGATAGTCAGACAGATAGATAGAAAATTCTAATTGAAATTCTCTTTACCCCAGATGAGTACCACATTCTCGCCAGAATAATTCATGAATGAAGAACAAATGCAGTATGGACCGGCTGCCCCACTTGTGGGCTGTTACCCATCTGCCTTCTGATGCAATATGCTGCAAAGGTCAGTGCAGAAAGAGGCCTATTAGCAGCCAGCTGCTACCTCATCCCAAAACTCCATTATGGAGATGCAAAGAGAGTTGCACAGGAAGAAAGAGACCAAGAGAGAAAGAGGCAAAGAGAAGGTTCAAAAGGGTCCAGCTCATTTTAGCCATAAACTGAATGATTGTATTAATCTACAGAGATAGACACATACAGTAAACAGGGTGACAGTCAGAGCTGCCGAGCGACAGGAAAATAAATAGACAAAAGGAAGACAAACGACAGAGAGAAATGGAAGATGTGAATCAAAAGAGGCGGCTCGCCCCCAAGCCTCCATATGGTGAAGTGCTTGAAAGCTGGCCAGAACAGTAACGCAGAGACTCACGTCAGTTCCTCCAGCTGCCGGCTCTTGTGATGCTCTTGGCTCCTGAGACATTCAAAGTCACAGTGCAGTTGCTCCAGCTCCAGCTGCTGCTTCTGGTTACAACTGAAAAGGTGAACAATGGCTCACTCAAGGATTCAATGGATGTGTTCAAAGTATTTTAATAGAAATAGACACTGCGCTTTGGTTCTCTCTCCTCAAGGAAGTCCAAGAATTTAGCGAGTTGGTGAAATACCAACATGTGAATCTGCAATACAGTGGATACAATCTGAAAATAAGGGAGGTCGGCTCTACAAAGTGGAATTAACTCTCATGACTTAAAAATGTCTCTATTTAAGTGAACTTCTATTGACTCAATGCCCATTTTAGAATTGTATTACTATGCCTTCTGCTCTTTTCTTCTGTTCTTAAGAAATATTAGAGGAGATGTTTGATAGGATGATTGCTTGTATTGTGATGGGTTTTTTGGCCTTAGAGAGGACTGACTACTTGAACTGAAGCATGGATGTATCCCATTACTGTTAAAGGATCAGGGAACTGCTCTAGTTCCTGATCCTTTATTATGTATATATACCAACTTTTCAAGGATCTGAAGGGCCACTCTTCTCCTATTTCAGATGCATTCTACCTCACATCCATCCATGCATTCACCCATTTTCACGCTGCTTATCTAAATCAGGCTATACCAGCAGGACAAGCAGAGGATCCCCAACGTCTTTTCATTCAGATATTCTCTGCAGCTGCTCCTGCGGTGTTACCAGACACTCCTAGGCCAGCTGGGAAATGTACTTTAGTCCCTCAAGAGGGTCTGCCCTGCAGTCTCCTCCCAGGTGGTTACGCCTGGTACAAAACATCTTCGAAATAAGGCACCTGAAGAGGCATCTTTTCAAGGAGCCCAAACCAGCCCAGTGACTACTCACACTGTGGTTCAGCAGAAGCTTTACCCTAAAGTCCTCCCACGCTGTAGTTTCCTCACCATGTCAGCCACCCACACATATTGATTTCAGCCCCTCATGCAGCAAGAGGGGCTTAGACTTTTTTCAGAACTCAACTACTGAGACCATGTATCCCCAATTTTAGCATTTCCACACTGAAAGGGTAAAATAGAGTTTCAGATTTGAGCCCACAGACAGCTGACAGAGTGGATAAGCTGTCTGCTTATGGAACCCTGTATAACCTACATGTATAGTGCCACACAGTCTTGTCTCAAAGATAGATCCAATACATTGTTATCATTCTTTTAACGTTTGTGCATTGATATATCTTTAAAATACTCCTGTACAAGAATTTTTAGAAGACTCTTAATTTAGAAAACCTTATTTAGCATATCAGATAAGTTGAAGAATTACAATGAAGCACTGACTCAGTTAAGTCGTCAATGATCTTCTGATTTTCATTGATCTCGTCTCGCAGGCGCCCAAGCTGTTTGCTGTGCGTCTCACGGTGTGACTCCATCTGCTGCTCCAGAGCCCTCTGAGGTATCGGCAACAACAGGGGGTGAAAGACATACATATATAATGAGAGAGAGAGAGGACAGAGACGGTATCAAGAGGGGAACAAAAGGAAAACAAAATGACCAAATAACAAGAGAGGATAGAATTACACACACCATTGCACATGTAGACACAGAGGGCCACATGGGCATAAAACACACACACACACACACACACACACAGCAGATTGTGTCATATTCTGCCACAGAGTACAAAGTGAGACATGGCTAATGACAGAGGAGCCTGTCACACATCCTGACATGCAAAGACACATGAACGCGTGCACTAATACAAGCAGATAATCAAAAACAACAAATACTCCCAGCTGTACACGAGTGCCTAACAGCTGAAAACTGCATGTGTCGCATGTTTACTTCAAAGCTGGATTACCATCTGGGCAAAGTAGGCAACTGCGCCAGGGACCCCAGACCCACAGGGGCCTGAAACACCCAAGGTTCACTGTGTGTCAGTTGCTTTTTTTTAATTTAAGTACATGCAAATTTGTTTTGGAATTTGCACCACTGAAGTACAATATCAACTGGATCCTCCATTATTGCATAATCTTGTGACCTTATCTGTAAAGGGACTATGTGTTGTATTAAAATATATTTAGTTAGTTATTAGTACTATTACTATTATAACTCACATACAGAAAACCTGAGGCCTGGTAGTATTTAAGTTTCTGGGCAAAAATGCTGGGCAGCTAATGAAGCTGCCGTTTTCTGTGTGCTGAGTGCAATGTGTGTGAGGTAACAGAGGCCCAATAGCAAATTAGTTAGAGCTGAAACGATTTGTCGATTAAATCATTTATCAAAGAAAAAAGCCAACCATTTACTGTTTCCAGCATCTCAAATGTGAGGATTTGCTGCTTTTCTCTATATTGTTTTATAGAAAATTCAATGTTTTGGGATTTTGGACTGTTCATTTGACATTAGCTATTTGAAGATATTATTTTAAGCTATGGGAAACTGTGGTTTTTCAAAATGTTCTGACATTAAAGGAATAGTTTGAAATATACTTATTTGCTTTTGTGCCATGATTTAAATGACAAAATTGATACAATGATACACATGTAGGTAAATCCAGGAGCCAGTTAGCTTACCCTAGCATAAAGACTGAAAGCAGGGGGAAACCGTTAACTCGGCTCTGTCCAAAGGGAACAAAATCTGTTCATCAGATTAATACTTCATGCTAAACTAAGCTAACTGACCGCTGACTCCAGCTTCATATTTATTGTATAGACATGAGAGTGATATGGATCTTCTCATTAAACTATCAGGAACAAAGCAAATAAACGTATATCCCCAAAATGCCAAACTATTACAGAAATTATAATCATCAAAAAAAGTTGACTTGTCATGAATGACACATGAATGCACACTCATGGAAGTAGTGGCAGACAAGCACACCCACATCACACACACACACACACACACACACAAGGCCATTAAAATAAGTTGCTGTCACTGTCCTGATTACCTTCATTTCACTGGAATCCTGGACAGATGTGTGATCCGCCTCTATGGTCACCTGTGACATGCTCTCTAAAACACACACACACACACACACACACACACACACACACACACACACACACACACATATACATACAAATTTAGGAGAAAAGACAGAAAGAGAATGACAGTGAGAGAAACCAAAAACAAAGAGAGACAGAAGAGGAAGAGAAAAAGCAGTCAGATAAAAGAGTAACACTGGTGTAGATGAGCTGACAGCGACCTGACTTCCACAGCACAGCAGTACCGACGCTTGATGTTGACAGCGAGGTCAGCGTGATCTAAGTCATGCCTCGGGTGTAATATTATCTGTTATTGAAAATGCCAGCTATTGTGTCACATGGATCTAAACCGTTGTTAACACACTGCTGTTCCTGGTGTCTGATGATGAAATTACCGAGCTCTCTACCTCTCACCAGGCTGTGTGATCAACATGACCTGCAGCACTTTGTATTTATCTACTACTGTAATGACTCGAGGACGGCGTGACACGCCGGTGTTGAGTAGGACTAAAATTGATTTAACTGCCGTTAAATGCACCGGTTATTTAATGCACTTGTGTAGGACTGGGAAGATTGACTTACATTGCCTTAAGCCTGATGTTTGTGAATTGTATCAGTGTCCTGAGAGTTTGCAGTTTGCTGGACCTTGCAAAAATGTTTTATGTATCATTAATCTATGCGTGCTGGTGATGTGAAATGTTTGGGAGCCTGAGCTGTTCATCAGTGTTTACCCTTGTTTTTCTTTTTCTTGACAGGATAGAAAGACCTCTGGCAGAGACTAAAACTCTCTATTGGTGCCAATAAAATTGTTTTAAGCAGTTCTAGTTCAGTAGAGGTTAAATGCAGTGACAGACTTGTTGTCTTTTTTACATTTCACTTTGTCCAGACATGATTTTGTTTGTCTGTGTCAGAACATTAACATCATTATATTTGACATCTCAAGTCAGCAATTTGTCAATAATTACTATGTAGATAAAGGTTAGGCGGAATTCACATACAATCAGGTTCAATCAGATTTACCCATTCATTTGAACCAGGATACTGTGTTCATGCTGTGACAGTGGGGGCTGCAGGGAGTGCCAGCAGCTAAAAGTTGAAATGGAGTCAGCCAATCACGACGGCGATCAGGTGAAGAAGAACTTTGTTTACCTGTAGCATTGTATCATTAGCTCTGTTTACCTTAATAATTCACTGTTTACCGAGCAACTGTGAAGATGGAAGAGAGACTGATCGATCAGCTCTGTGATAACTGTACATCAGATGTTCGACCCTGCCACGAGGGAGCACAAAGACGTTAATCACTGAGCAGTGGCTTGGCTTGTATTGGTCTTCAATACACGGCGAACTGCCGCAGTGTCAGATTCAATGTGAAAACGGTCTTAATACTCTCCTTAAATGTGAAGTGAGTAAGAATGTCACACAGTTCTTTATATCAATCCCTTCAGCACAATGTCATCTTAAAAACATGTTCTTCAATTGGACAAATATTCTACTTTAAATCTAAAGTATTTTGGGAGTTATGGAGAGATCTATTTTCATACTGTCTGACCATGTTGATTGGATTTGCAGATGGAGCCTTGTATTTTGCCCGATTTATCAAATATGAATCTGTTGTTATGCTTGGCTGATCATTTTGATAGTTTCCTCTTTCACCTTCCTTCACCAGCCTGAATAAATATTAAACTCTTTGCTCCTGGTTTGCAATTTCGATCACGTAGGTAAAATATCTCAACCCGAGCCTGAGGCAAAGACACTTTATTACAAATGCAGAACCTGTATATTTTATATGTACTGCACTGACCGTGTTTATGTAATATTGATCCTTGAACCTCAGGTTTGGCTAGATTGTTCGATTTCACCTCAAAAGCTTGATTTATATGCTACTACAAACGTCAGCATGGTAGCATTGTCATTGTGAGCATGTTAGCATGGTGACTTTAGTTAATTATCATTTACTTTGCATTTAGTGCAAAATAGTGCAAATGTTAGCATGCTTACGTTAGCATTTAGCTCCAAACACCACTGTGCTAAAGTACAACCTAACAGAACCACTACCCTGGCTTGTTTGTTATGTAGTTATTTGTTCCGGGTGTTTGGCAAAGCTACTGTTGTACTTAAATAATGATGAATCTTTTTACTATAATAATATGACGTTACATTAGTCTACCTTGAGCTTGGAGTTTGGCCAGCTCCTCGCTCAGAGAGTCATAGCTGTCCTCCAGGTGTCTCTTCTTCAACTCCACATTCTGCGTGTACTCCGTTAGAGAGCGGATCTTTGCTTCATGCTGAAAGTCAGAACACAGCGTCTCAGATGCAGAAAGTATACTGATGAGCAAAGGACCTCTACCCAAGACAACATTTTACACCCAGGATAAAATGTACTTTTTACCCACTGTGGAATGCATATGGTCAACATTGAATTGATCCCTGATCATTAGGAAATGTAATTTTAAATGACAGTAAAACTCACAACATGATAGCTTCAAGCAACCACAAATAATGCAAAACACCCAAAACTTTAAGAATTAGGACAGTTCACACACTTGAAGCCTGTGATGCAAAAAATGTGTAATTGCCACAAACAGTTGAGTGACGTTTCGAGCACACTGCTGTTCATCAGAGTAATTAACATCACACAAAGGCCTAAGTAAGTAAGTGTGATGTTAATTTCTCTGATGAAGATAGTGTGCTCGAAACGTCACTCAACTGTTTGTGGTAATAATTCATATTTTGCCCTGGGAGGTTTTTTAGTGGCTATTGTCCTGATTTTTCCACATCAACACCAGAACTTTCCACTGGATTAACACATTTACAAACTTTTTTCCTACACCAGATGTTTTCAGATCTTGCTAGTTCCTCCATGGGCTGGAATCCATCATTCCCTTACCTGTGAAACGAGAAGGTGACATGAGGACAGCTCTCTGCCCGTCTCCTCCATCTTGCGGTGACACTCCATCTGAAGGTTCTCCAGGTGGCGGCAGCGCTTCACCATGGATTTCACCTCAGACTTTATCTTACTGATGTAGAGGCGAGCCACTGTGAACTCCTCCTCGATCACACCAGTGATCTCCATGGGCTGCAGACAGTTAGAGATGAGTTAGAGAGGTTGAGAGACAGTTAAAAGAGTCATTTGGAGAGACATTCGGTTAAGATTGAGTGGGGGAAAAAACTCGTTCTGCCATTTTGTACGCACAACCATGAGACTAACAGCATCATTTCGCAGATGCTGTGACAGATGCTCTGAAATGAACTGTGGAGGATGAACAATACACCCACATATCAAAAAAAGATATTACAGCCAAGATATATCAGTGGATATGCCTATAACCTATCCATATAGAAAACTTGATAGTCAGGGGAAATCCATATACTGACTATAATGTATAATTTATGGCCCTTCAGCTGTTTTAAAACGTGGTGTAAACCCAAAAAAATATTTTTAATGGATTTTGTGGTGATGTAAGCAGGAAGAGTCATGGAGTCAGTCAGTGAACCGTGGGCTACACCTTGAGCCTTTTTAACCTAATATTATTTACACCACCATCTGCGCCATGAAAAATGATTTGTAAGTAAATTTGATATGGAGCAAGATACACCCAGAGGAAGACATTTATCCTCAGACATGGCGTGTTCACTGGAAAGACTAAGATGTGCTGATCCTAGAAGTATGTGTACAATACCTGTGCACTCTGGATATTACTTTTAGAAAATGAGAGTGCGTTTTTTGTGCCCAAATAGTTTCTTCTGACTTTGATTGTAGGGTAATATGGGAATTCACATGTTTAGGTAAACTTTCTCTACATACACTTGTTATTAAATGTCTCATCTTCTGTCAGAGACACAATCTGTTTCTTTTAAAACATCTCCGGTGAACACAATGTCTCCAAACCTGCCTTCTGTGTCCCACTCACCAGTTTGATGTCTCTGTTTCCAACGATGGTGCTGAACTCACTCAGGTCTCTCATCAGTCCGTTGAGAATCTCAGCGATGCGTTTCCTTTGGTGGCTGCTCACTTGCTGGATACGGGACAGCTCCGCCTCTAAAGCCATGAGGTGAGCCTGTGGCAAGAGAGGAGTGAAACGAGGGCGTTAACACAGAGAAAGACCAGAGAGATGAGGATCTGGGGGAGGGGGGGATGATGAGTGAGAAAAAACCCCACAGGGGATTGGGAAAGAACCAGGGGAATAATAACGGGACAGAAAATTGTGTAAGAGAGGATTGAGAGAGCGAGACACATTTTAACCCCTGACCCCTTTCTCATCTAAGAAATCCAAGCAGCAAAACACAATGGCTCGCTAAATTACAAATCAATAAACTACCAAAATAAGGATTGATGGCATCAGCATGGGATGAAAGGATGTGGGAGAGTGAATAATGGAGCTTACTTTATTCTTCTCTATTTTGTACAGCAAACCTTCCCTAAACAATGCTTAATCCTCAATGACTCGAACACAATAAAACAATTTGGGTTCAATTGATACTCTACAGGTCTGATGTAACAAAGTCTATTCGTCGTCTGTTGTCATAAATAATGTACATACGTTTTTTTTTTATATCACATTTTAAGTTACTGCCCCCGTGCCCCCCATCTGTCAGTTGAAAGCACCATTAACCACCTTCTTAAATACAGTAACTCCTTTATCAACATCTCCATCTTCATCTGCCTGATTAACTTCAAGCCATGTGAACCTTTTCCAGGTCATTTCCCATGTCAAAACATTAACTTAGCAGTGAATAATTAACTGAAATCGATTTATGTATGAAAGAGGAAAAGGCGAGGAGTAGAGAGGTTAATGAAACATTTTTTGTTTATTTAAAGAAAGATATATGAAGAGATGCCGTAGGGAAGAGATGGTTGGCTGAATGATGAATGGAGTTAATCATAATGATGGAAAGGGGCTTAAGTGAAAAGATGGATGCAAGAAGGTGTTTAGAGGAGCAGATATTGGCAGTGACAGTGAACGATGGCATGGCCTCCTGCAGAAGAAGGCAGGAGTTTCCACTGAAAGCAGAGATGAGGACAGCTGAGGAGACAGTGGGGTGAAAACGGTGATGAATATGCTCCATTGCACCATTTTTCTAGGTCAATGCCGCCTCATTTCTATTGTTGATATGGAAAAAAATTTAAAAGCTGCAACACTGCACATTAGCATAGCAGCTGGGATGCAGAAAGTGGAGAACTGGTAAGAAAGAGTCAGGGGGGGATGAAGTGAAAGGCTGGAATAATGGGATTTTTTATTATAACAGTGTAGTTTCACATCAGATTGCCGTGGCAGCATCCCTGAGAAGAAGTCGCATCGGGTGAGAGGTCGGGACAGAACCAAAGGAACAGGCTTTAGAGATGGCGAGCTAAGTGAGATGACTGAGGATAGAAAGAGGATTCAGCTGGCTTTAGTGGACTAAACTGTGCAGTGAGTAGTTGTCAGCTCCTTTTATCAATTTCTGGACCGGTTTCTGAGAAAGACAGAGAGGGAGGGAAGGACGCTGTGGCAGATTGTAAAACGGTGCATGAAATATTGAAGAGGTTTTAAGAAGGTGAATAATGGTCCACTCGGTCCACTGAGCCAGTCACAATAACTTTATTAAGGACTGACCAGCTCTGCCAGTGGAATTTTTTTTTACTTCTACCTCTGTACTCTCCTGTGCACAAAGATCCAGTCACAAACCTTTAAAATCATCACAACATACTGTATTTGTTTCACTGATGAACGCATCCCACATTTTAAAGCCTTCGAAATCTATTCATTTTCTCTATAGTATTAAATATTCATGATTGAGTAAGCAACAATCAAAGTTTAAAAAAACATCTTTAGGTATTACTTAGTAAGAGTTTAACACTCACAAATGCAGTTTCTCTGCTTCATCAGGACTGTGTTGTTGTGGTTTGATTGACAGTGACAACCAACCAGCTGTCATCGGATTCTGATTCAGATGTTGCTAAACTCTGATTGGTGCACGCAAGATTATCACGTTATCCAACTAAGCCCCGCTCACTTCACACAAGTGAGAAAAGAAATCCCAAATACAGAAATCTCTAACGCGAAAAGAACCGAAACTGCAGAAAACACCATGTTCATGTAGCATCCCAACACTCCTACTAAGAAACTGATTGAGAAGAAAAGCGCATTTAAGTTCTCACGACCATCACTAATTTAAAATGCAGTTTTAAAAACTTTTCAAAGTCTCAAAAGCTGACATGAATATGTCGGACTATAAATGGTGCTGAACACAGTCACTGAAAGGAATCTTTAAATAAAAGCTGAATATCATTAATAACTAAATTTCCCTGGCTTTGCAGATAAGCTACGCTAGATTGAATTAATTACAATTCAGTCTTTGACAACACTGAATGCTGCTACAATCTCAAACACGCTATTCAGTGAAAATCACTGCTTTCGAAGTGAATGTACCTTATTTAGGAAAAGTCAAACTACTACTCTTGGTAGTTGCAGTTTTTAAAATGTTTCTGTGTTTATTTGTGCTCATCGTGCAAAACAACCAGCCACATCTCATAACACCAACCCATTCATAGCTTTTGCCTCTGCTGCCAGTGAGTGTGAGAGTGAATTCAGGGTGTGTTCATGACTGACACACTTGATCAGACCTTTCATTTCATGCAGCTTACTAATTTTACCTCTCTTATCTCTTCAATTGCATGTTGAACCATTAGTTGTACCTATTCTTGAAAGAGGTATTTAAATTGATATATTATTATTATTTTATACCCAAAAACTAATTTTCTGTCTTTTTTTCCCAAATGTGCTTGTTTTTCTTTTTTTTCCATCCATTTTTTTGCTGCAATGTATGTTCACCTTTATGGCATGAAACTGAGCCTCCAGGAAGCCAAACCCACCATTTTCTTTGCGAGCTCCTCAGCCAACAGCTTGTTCTGCACACTCTTCTCTTCGACCTCCAGGCTCTTCTGGTCGTAGTTGACAGCCAGCTCCTCCAGTGCCTGGAGTACCTCCTTCACCTCGGCCTTAGCTGATTCATTCTCTGTCTGCAGCCTGCCGAGCTCCAAATGCACCTTCTCGCTGTCACCCCTGGATGAAGCTAGGAGCTGAAGGGCGTAGAGATTTAACAACAGAATATAATCTATCAATTAAAAAAACATTTGGTTTTAAAAAAAGAACAGAAAAGGACTGCATGGGAGCATTGTGTACAAGAAGCAGCCTCTTCATTATTCACAAGGCAGAGCTGCTGGAGTTTAATAAAGCATTAATGTGAGGTTTATCTTGTTCTCTTGGCAATAAGCGATAAGCATGTGTACAAACTGTGTTACACAGTACAGGTGTAATTTAGCAGATGAAACATACTTTAAATATTCATATTTTTCATCACTTGATGCAGTAAGAGCTTAGCATTATTTTGCCACCATGTTGTTTGTTTGCCTGTGCACTGCTACGGCCCACTGTGGGTCATTTTACTGAATGGATGTCATTAAGTGTAGATGTTGCTCTACCCTGGGGTGCCTGCGTGTTTGCACAGTGGCACACAGATTCTGTTTGGCCAAATGGATGTAAAATCATGTTACTGAACACAAGCTAAGGTTGGGTAGTTACCATCACGTCAGCTCAACCCACAACAGGCCCATTTTGGGATATGGATATATTTTGCATTTTGCAAATGTGGATGCTTGGCAGTGTACTACATGCCAAAGCTTAGTTCAGGCTGTTCAGACCACAGGTTTAGCCTTTGTTAGGAATACATACTGTAAATGCTGTTCTTAATTACCTATTAATTGAGTCTTTTAACTGCGGTTGTTCCCACAAATCACATATAAAGGCAGACAAACCTGTTTACTGTAGATTTGTGTGAGAAAAGGGCTGTAATTGCTCAACCATGGCATATTAAATCATCCGATCATTAAAAAGCATTTGTTTGTTTATCTGCTGCAATATTACAATGTTAGCCTACATGCTTTAATCCTTCATCAATGTTTGTATTGATCCTTCCCTCCAATCATTTGCGTCAGACCAGCCACTGAAACCTGTTCTATTTTAAACTTCTGTTAACATAAATCATTATTGATGACTAAAGAATAATGATTTATATTCTTTAAATCCTTTCTGGCACAAGAAAAGCATTTGTTTTTCCCCCATTCATTTCAAGGGCAAGATAATAAACCTCTCATGGCTGAATTCTATTCAAAGCGTGGCTGTGATTGCCACATTTGCAGGTGCTGCAGCCTACTGTGGGCCATTTAACCAAATTGATGAAAGGAAGTGAAGTCGAGGTCTCTTACCTCCTCCTGGTCAAGCATCTGCTCCTTCAGTTTCTCAACCATCTGGCTCTGGTGGTTGATCTCATCATCCTTCAGAGGCAAATAGACACATGGAATAGGAACAGTTCATTTACATGGTTATTTGTTACACACACTGGTACAGTACAGATACTTAATGCACTGCCATCTCGCAAACTTTGGGTCCAATGTCCAATCACAGATATACATTTTCAGCTTGCACATAACCGTATAAATGAGAGATATGCAGTAGTTTCAATAGAGAAAAACATTAACACAGTATAACCATAAACAAAAGCACAGTATATTAATAAAGATATGATAAATTACTTTTGAAAAAGCAGTTATTTGATGGTGTGTGTGGGGATCATGCATACCACAACAGAAAAAACAAGCTCTCTCAATAATAAATGCAACTAACTTCAACCAGAAACACTGCATGCAATTTAATAAATATCCAGTGTATTAAAAAGCTTGTAACATAGAATATCCTGCATCAGGTTTACTACAGCTGGTGTGCTACAAAAGTAGAAGGAAAAAAAGTATGCATCCCTGAGGATGTCGTTGTACAGTATGTGCAACCACACACCTGGATATGCTTGCATGTGTGAACGCATCAAAAAAAAACACACAACTATTCTCAAACGCATTGTAAAGGAAATACAAACTGTGCCGACTCACTATTGGTTCACATATTTAAAGCAATATCTGTTGATAAAAGCAATAAAATGACACATTACAGCACTGGTGAGCATAGCATACATGTGCATCCATGTTAAATAAATTGAAGCTTTAATGTTTTTCAATGTAGAACATGACTATATCCCCAATGAAAACTATTCCTAATAGTTGCTACATTAGTCACTCCTATGTGTCGGATCTTGAATTCATTATCATATATAAATAATACATGTATGATATGCTCTCATGTGTGCATACCATTACACAAATCTCAATCACTGTGCGTAAGCAGCTCTACATTTATGAACACAAATGGTCCTCATGTGGCATTCGTTCATCACCTTATCATCCAGCTGTTTGTAAAGCTTGCGGATCTCCTCCTCATACTTCTGCCGCTCCTCCTCAGAGATGTGAACCACAATAGAGGAGGCAACAGAGCAAGGGCTGCAGGGGCTGCAGGGGCTGCAGATGTCGAGAAGCGGCTCCTCGGATTTGGGAGGCACCAGGGGGGCTTCCTCCGATCTTGGGCTTAGATGTTCTAACACAACATCCTCACCTAAAGACGAGAAATATTAGATTTTTAGTAAATGTGTTGTTCTTATCTCTGGCAAATCCTCCAGTATGGATTATTGTGTAAAAAAGCGATTTGTGGATCTATTTTCAGCGTACATCCTTTTCTAACTCATGAATACATTTATATCCCAGGATTGAGATATTTCTGTGCTATAAATTAGTTTCCTTTTCTGTAGACCCAGACCCAACAGCAGTACTAATTACCAGACCTATGTAACATTAAAATGTTAAATGTAAAATGTTACATTAAAATGTTATGTTGGCTGTGGCTTTTGTCTCTCCAGTTGATCACAAATAAAAAGGAGGGGAGTCTATGCAGAAAAGTGAGAAATGCCATAAAGAACACAGAAAAAGACTTGTACTGACAGCTACTGTGGATAATAAATGTAATGCTCTTCCTCAGGCAGCATCGAGAGGTTTATGCTCATGTGTCCCTAATAGGACCAAAGCAGGAGTCGATAAAATACGATGAATACTTCATAGCACAAAACCATAAAAACAACACAATAGTGGGATGCTTACACGATTGGTAGAGTACGATCCTCTCACATTCGTAATGATAGACATACCAACCCTGTCTTATAGAAATTGTGTTGATATGTTATTTCTGGATTATGATCAGAAGCAACGTTTTTGCTCTGAACATAATTTGTTAGAGTGAATGAAGTGCTACATTTTTATACTGCACCACAGAAAGAGGGAGGTGGTTGGTGTGGATGGTGAGCGTATAAAGAGCAGAACTTTGACAACGGAGGTTGGGGTTCACATCCTGAGTCCTGTCTGGGGTTAGATTTAAGAAACGGAGGCACTGTGGTTTGTGGTTTCCATTAAACGTTAATAAACTGTCACCGTGGCCTTTTTCTGTCTTAAACCAGAACATGATCTGTCCCTAACTTTAACTAAGTGCTGTGTGTGTATAAACACAAACATAAAAAACATCTTCTTCTTGAAAGTGCATAATCAATAAAAACCTGAATGCGACAAAAACCCAAGGCACATGGGTGTACACTATAGGAGGAGATGAGATGAAATTGAATGTAAGAGACAGCTGTTCCTGTCTTTGGACCACCCTTGACTAAAGAGTCGCGTAATGTGGTACAAGATGGAGGTCAACAACATTCGTCTCAGGGATTTTCTGGCCTGAAGTGGGCAACAATAAAGGGAGCAATAGAGGGGAAGTGGGGGCAACGATGTTGTCAAAATGATCCATTAGGAAATTAAAAGTACTAAACTGTGAGAGAGACACAGAGGATGAGAGTGGAGGGAAAGATTGTGTGTGTGTGTGTGTGTGTGTGTGTGTGTGTGTGTGTGTGTGTGTGAAGGAAGGATGCATACAGCAATAATAGGAATAATCTTCAGTGATAGGTGTTCAATAAAGATGTGTTACAGGTCAACATTACAAAATTCAGGTCAAGAACTGAGGGAATGATCTTCAAGAAAAACATCAGACAGGATTCATTACACAGCTTGAAAGTCAAGCCATTGAGAGCACTGACATTTGAATTGACCTGCAGTCCAGTAGGAGAGGATGCTTAGAAATGTTTGTGTGTGTGTGTGTGTGTATGCTGACATGGGAGAGTATCCGTGTAAGTAATGACTTTTCTGTAGATGTGATTAGCCCTCGTCGCAGTGAGGATTACTAATACATAAGTATTCATAAAACATAAAGCCTCCAGCGTTTCTTGCCTTCAGCACAATGTGAGGGGAATCCAATTATAAATAAAGTGTAAAAGTCTGAATAATATAAAATGGAAATAACCAGAAAGAGATATTAAGTGTTTTGGGCACAAGTCCAGAAAGTCTGTTTGGCAGCTCTCCTCCCGTATCTTCACTGGCATGTATTCAGATGATATCAAGTGAGGTTAAATCTGCACTTACGTGGACAGAAAAATAATGTCTGCAGGCTAGCTGGCTGGTAAAATTTTCATTGCTGTTAGTAAGCACTTTTTCATGCATGAAAAGGGACTTGAACAAAGAGATGTAGTGTGGAGATTTCTGTTTCCACACTACATGAATGACTTGTATTCATTTTGTGTCATTTGTTACAGTTACAGTTTTACAAGTAGGCTATATATAGGCACAGCTGTGGTTTAAGCTAAATGCTGATACTTAGTTGTTATAATGTTTGCCATGTTCACCACCTTATTTTAGCCGTTAGCATGCTAACATTTGCTAATTAGCAATAAGTACAAACTACAGGGAATACGTTTTGGAGATATTTGGTCATAAACCAAAGTATTGGTCAAATTACAATGTTCACCTGTTGGCACTATATGAAATTAGTTAGTTTAGTATAATTAGTATAGTTAGAATAATTCTGTCTGATGTGATAACATGTGATAACAGTGCCAGTATTACCGTTCCTCCAGCGGTTCAGCTCAGCCTCGAGTCTTTGAACAGTCTCCTTCATTGTCCTGTTCTTCTCCTTTTCCTTATCGTATTTCTTCTTCCACTGCTCTGCTGTGAGCTCCAAGTTCACTGATACAGTATTTCTAATGGTCTTGGCACTAATTGGAGGGATGCAGAGAGAAAGAGTAGAATAGAGAAAAATGGAAGGAAACAGAGGGAAGGAGAGTCCGAGGAAAAGAAAGAAAGTGTGAAAGAATAGCAGAGAACAGAGGAACTGTCAACAAGGGTATGTCAGCCATGGCTGCTCAATGAAAATAGACCTTAATTGGTATGCAAATTGGGTTTCTGCCAACTGTGTTTGATGGTGCATGTAGGGAGGGGGAGGTATGGGGAAGCAAGAATTCATCAAATGTAAAAACGCTTCAGACCTCTTAAAACATTTTCACATCAAAATATCGCAATCATACAATTCATAAGGGGATAGAGTACTGTATGTGCCTATAAATTATTGCTCAATTATGACGCAAATAAGTGGCGTCACAGAGTTGAAACATTCATGATGCTACAACTGCTGCACTCAGCACTCCGCTGTGAATTTCACATCAGTGGCTATCATTTAATTTCACACTCCAGTGAGAAAGCACTGTTGTCCTTCTTCATTTATTCTCATATATTAGCAAGACAATAAAACCTCAGGTGACAATAAAGTTAATGTTCAATAAAGTGGTAATGGCTAATTTATGTACTGCATCTATACACTATGTACCAAAATTATCTAACCATAGAATCTCTATTTTTAATAATAAGTAAAATCCTAAAATGAACCCTAACCTAGACACTGAATTTTACTTTGAAACCTCTACATTTGTGGACCTTTTTCTGAAATAATATAGTCACTGGAATACATTGATAACACTGAAATATCCAAAATATTGTTTAATATCATGTCAAAGTATTTCTGGTGTCATATTGATTTTAACAAAGAGATTAATAGTGGCTTTCGACAGCTACTGTGGCTGACATAGTGAGATAAGAGACCAAATTCTCTTTTCAGCAAAATTCTAATATCTGCCGTGGCTTCTGTCACTTTGCTTGGTCATACATTATTTATTTCAACCAAGTCTCATGTCAGTCTCTATTTCAGGAATTCATTGGTAGAGGAAAAAGGTTGAAGATGCATAAGGAGGCTTTCCATCTTTCTTTCCATCTGTTGGTTTCTTTGAGTTGACAGTGAGCAATAGGAGTGGAAAGCTGGCAAGCAAACCAAATGTATGCTTCTATGAGTGCAGCTTACCCCTAAGAGTAAAAAAGATGCTCTTTCAAAAATCCCATCACAATCAGAAAGCAATTTACAGTCTGCAGGTCCTCAAAATCAAAGTTAGAGGCAGTAATATGTGAACAGCATATCTGAGTTGAACACATTTCAGCAGAAAAATCAGCTGCAGCTGAGCGAGAAAGAGATGTGTGTTGTGCTGCACAGTGCAGCGGCCCATGGCTGCTTAGAAGGAATGGCTACTTAGTATGGAAGCATGTTACCGTTGGCCAAACATCAGGGTGGATTTGGTCTCTGCATCATTGTAGCTGGAAGGAGAGCAACAGATGAACATGGTGGTGCGACAGTTCCCACCCAGCGAGTCCTGTAAGATGCGAGTCATTTTACTGTCACGGTACGGCACGTGGGATTTCTGCAAAGAGATAAAGAGAGGAGGGAAGAAAAGGAATCAAATACGACGAGAAAGGCATATAAATAAACAGATAGAAGAGGATTAAAAGGCAGTGGAGAACCTCACCTTTCAAAAACAAAAAATATGTGCTGTGAGCATCAGCACAGAACAAAGACAGAAGAGGTTTCTCTCTGTGTGCTGCATCATTCACAGCATTACCTTTTTAACCTTTGATACGCTTTCAAACAGACTGTGTCCTTGCTCAATGAATAAAGAATGAATGCCAGTAGATTTATGAGAGATTCGTGAGGCATTTACAGTCTGTGAGAGTTTCTATTTTTTAGTTATAGAGAGTTATATAATTCGAGATGGTTAATATTTTAATTAAGATGATGGAGCTTGGAAGGATTACAGAGTGAGCAGAATGGATCAAGAGGGTGAATATGCTGGTTGCTTATATGGAAATAAGTTTCCAGCTGTAGCAGCATTGGGGATTATGGATGAGGCGACAGAAAACTAACATGCCACTGCAGCATTCATCCAATCCAACTGCAAGACAAGAATGTAAATATGGGAGGATTCATGAAAACTCCAGTCTGTGGTAAATGACTACGTTGTTTTTACTTCTAGTTCCAGTGTTTTGTGCTTTCTACAATATCTGTGCATTGCAAATGTAGTATGGTTAACATTAATGATTGTGGTTATAGCAAATACAATACGGTTAAAAGAATAGTTTGACATTTTGGTAAATATGCATATTTGCTTTGTTGTCAAAAGTTACATGAGAAGAATGATACCACTCTCATGTTTTTATGGTAAATATTAAGCTACCGCCAGCAACCGGTTTCTCTGGTTGGGAGAAACAGATGGTTCTGTCTAAAGTTAACAAACTCTGCCTTCCAGCACCTCTACAGCTCTGCAGTTAACATTATATATCATTTGTTTAACATAAACTTTATACAAAATAACAAGTGGTTTTTCAGGAGTAACGTGCCAGACTACTACTACTACTACTACTACAGACTACTTCCTGGAGTCTCCCCTAACCTCACAGCAACTCTTCAGACCTATGGAGAGCCGGGCTATCTGCTCCCCCCTGTGTCCAGTCGTTATGCTAAGCTAAGCTACCTGATAATAGCTTCACATTTACCACACACATAAGAAAGTAGTATAGATCTTTCCATCTAACTCTTAGGAAGAAAACATATTAGCGTATTTGCCAAATGTCAAACTATTCCTTTAAGGTAAGTTTAGTGTTATGGGCATCATTCCAAGGGATACTCTCTGATTTACTGTACCCTGCAATTTGGCTTTGAGTGACTGTTGATACTAAACAAACTGAAGACATTTAGGTCGTTATCACACTATATAATCTAATGCATATATTGCATATATTGCTTTGCCACCAAGTATTAGGTATTTGTTAAAAACAAACAATTAAGAGGAAAAGCCTCTGGCAGCTAGGATACACTAGAGGTCTGATAGATAAAAAAAGGCCGCAAAGAAATTCTCCACCATACCGTTCCCTCGGCCAAGGCTGAGATTACGTTCCCCAGGGCCGACAGAGACTTGTTGATGTTCTTGGCCTCATCCAGCACTGCTCCCTCAGCACCTGTCTTACTGACCTGACACAGATACACACACATAGTTTAAATTAGTTCATAAAGTACTGTATATTATCAACACGAAACACGTTTATTTTCCTGTAATGCTTCATTTAAATTTCTTAGAAAATAAATCATTTGTAACTTTAAGTTCATATACAGGAAATTACTATGTTATTTGGTACTAATAATACAGAAAATACAGTGTTCAATTGGTAAACTTTTAATTCTAATTAATTGCTAGTATTTCAATCAGCAAAAATGTGAAACTTGCATACATGCAAGCATACAGTTTATCATATCTGGTGAATGAAGCTTTCAATAATAAACAAATAATGAATAAATATTTACTCAAGTTTAAATTGATACTGTTCTTTCCAGTATCATATATACCAAAATTTCATTTTTCTTTTTTAGTAAACTTGCAAGAAAATTACATGGAAATGACCGACCTTGCATTGTAAAATGTTAACAACGGAAATGAAACACTGAGAGTCGACCAGCTTATGCAAGACATTTTACTTTAATAGGAGAGACACACCATATTGTGTCATAATCGTCACGGGATACAATTATTTACAGTGAGATAATGAGGAGCTTAATTATAGAGAACAAGTTGTCCTATCAAACCTTGTGTGGAGCATGCACCAGCTTTCTGTTCAGTCAATTTCAATACATTTGGGTAAAAGTCTAAGAAGTTGTTGTAGCAGAACCATTTCCTTCTTCCATCCCCAAGGATGACCAAGACAACTTACAGCATCAGCACTTATTAGCAACAAACCACGTCCGTCAGCATCTATCCAGACTGCATGGCCATCTACTACTCTTAGCACACACTATTGTATATTTCGCATCAATACCATCAACACTGGACTACATCCAGGAGCCAAGGGTTACATTCAGCTGTGTCTGTAATGTATTTTCTATCTGCTTTGACCTATGTCCTGGAGATAAATTGTTTTATAAATGGTGGAATGAGGCGAGCTGACTCACATTTCACCTAAAAGGCTTTGAAACATGGTAACAATTAGTAATTTGTGGCTCCCCTCAATTTGACCTCTGTCTCTGGCTGAAAAGTCTTGCAGAGCTTATCTGAACTGAGAAAATACATTTTTACAGGTTTATTATTTGTCAGAAAGTGATTTTTTCCCCCTCCATCAGTAGAACTGATTGGATTCCTCAAAAAGAGCAAACACTTAACCTGATTTTGCATCAACAACAGACTAAACCGAGCACTCAAAATAAGAATCACTTCTCAGCGTCTAAGACAGATTCTTTATAATGTATCAGTGTAGTGCCATATAGTGAGCGCTTTAAAATGCTTTACGGGTGAAGTTTGGAGCTTTAATACAATGTTTATTTGCTACTTTGATGTCTGAATACAACATTTTTGAGAAAATAAGTCTGGTTCCAGTGCTAGAAAAATCCTGCTGACAGTGAATGTCAGATTTTACAGCAGTGCAAAAACCTGTTTTAATTATTTTAGAGAAATACCCCATTCATCCTACCTTCTCACTACCAGCCAAGTCGACCAGGTAAAGCTTCCCACACAGTTTCTGCTCTGTCTCCACATGTTCTTGTTTGATGTTTATCAGGAAGATGCTGTGACTGCGGGAACTGTGCTCATTCATGTCTAAAGAACAAAGTGAGGAGAAGAGAGGCTCTAATTCAGACTCCTTATATAAAACATCATTCAATTAATTATTTCACATAGACTGCGTTGTTTAGCGACATGTTGCACCTCTTTTTCTCACCTTTGCACCTTAATATTATTATGATTAAACTGAAAAACATCTGACATGAAATATCTGACAGTGTGTGTGTCAGAACATCATGAAGATCAACATTGTGACTCACTGGTGACAGCAACGTGACGGTTGGCCTTCCCTTCATCTATCACATCCATCACTTCCTCTGGGCTTGTGACAAAGCGCTCCGTGCAGCCCTTGGTGAAAGAAAGTCACGTGCACAAACACATTGTATCTGCAAATAAACACTTCCATATGCCCACATGTATTTTTATATGCAAAATTACAGACATACAATCATACAAATAGGACAAAAGTTGGTCATTTGCTTTACTTTAAATATGTATCCTCAAACTATAAAACAAAAGTTCAACAATTTGTGAAATACACTTATTGGCTTTTATCCGAGAGTTATGTAAGCTAGATGAGAAGATTGACATCAGTCAAAGCTACATCCAGGAGCCACTTAGCTTAGTTTAGCACAAATTCTGAAAACAGGAGCTTAAACAAATGAGATATAACATGTTAATAATTGACCTTTAGAGGTGCTGATAGACAGATTGTGACAGGGCCAGGTTAGCTGTTTCCCCTTGTTTCCAGTATCGTTACTAATCTAAGTTAATCGCCTTGGTTATATTTAAAAGACATATATCTAACTCTCCACCACAAAGTGAATAAGCACATTTCCCAAAATGTCAAACTATTCTTACATACATACACACGATCTGTAGGGAAATAATAAAGGGAGATAAATCAATCTGAATCATGTCAAATTGCTGATGACTCACCTTCACATAAGGAACTCTGTGTTTGTCTTCATGCACTGACAGGTTGGTTTTTGTCACTAGGGTGTGAGGGAAAATAAGGACAGAGGTCATTATGTGTGTGTGTGTGTGTGTGTGTGTGTTTGTTTTACTCTTGCTACGACTATAATCAGACCTGACTAAGTTCCCTTTATATATGCGAGTCAGACTCTGCTAATGCGATGTGAAATGAGTATGTGAGGCTCTAGCTATGAATTTTTTTAATGGGACTGAACTATTTTTACAGAAGTGAGAGGTTATGCAGATGCCTTTGCTAATGTCAACAAACAAAAAAAAGGCAACGCCACTTATTGGCCCCAATGCCTGCATTAGTCACTTCCTATTTGAAAGTCCTATCTAGTCAATGATAATAAAATTTCACCAGATTGCAGAGGTTGTATTTTCCTTGGGGACTTTGTGCTTGTGCTTGTGCTTGTGCATACATGCGTGTGTCTGTGTTTGTGTGTTTTATCACCCTACAGTCACTTCTTCTCTTTACAAATTCCTCCACAGGGTATTGTTCTCTGGGCCCCCCCCACGATTCATCTCGGTTGTTGTGGACTGATTTTTTGTTCATAGCTTAAATGTTCCTCGGCTGCTGTGAACTCCGCTGCATACAGATGGAGGCTTTCACAGCTGTCTCTGGCTCTATTAAAGATGTAATCACAAGGATGCTGCCTACAGCTCGTTGTATGGGCCTCTCCCTCATTTTACACTGGTTATATATCTCAGTGATAAGACTATGAGCTGCACTGTTGTGGTGCTTCTGTTTGTATAACGTGCAAAACTACAACGTTTTATTGTCTGAAGCAGAAAAATACAAAGGAAGGTATCATGGTTGTTTACTTCTTCAAATGAAAATCTCTTAAGTTTTTAAATTGTAACTCACAGGTTATCATAACTCACAATTACAATTACCTGTTACTTTAATTATGTAGGTTTTGTTTCAGAAATGCGGTTTTTGTGTGTGTATCATACACAACCTCCGTATTGTTAATGCATTAACCGTACAAAGTGAGCTTTATTGCATTCTTTTTGAGTGAGGTTCAATGCTAGCTTATTTTTAAGGATAATATTATCTTAGCTGCAAATACAAAAAAAATACTGATTATTATATGCAGGCAAAGTTTAAGTACTTTTTTCAGCCCTGAGTTACGTCTGCAGTCTTCCTCCCACCACCCTCCATAATTAATGTAGCTACGTCTGTATATAGCGGGGGAAAACATGGCAAAATAAGTCCACAAAACTCTCGGTTGTTAGTAAGAGGACAGTGTTTAGAAAAATTCGAGAAGGAAACTGAAAAAGAATTTGAATTAGTGCCTTTCATCCCCAGTGGAAATTACAACGTTACAGTATATCCTCAGGTGTAGCTATAAGGGTTTAGATTTCCAACTGTGTACTGCAAGAAACCTGTACAGTGTTCATGAATGTGAGTTGTGTTTTCACTGTGCTCAGTGCATAAACACACCATCCAGCAGGTCCCGAATTTTATCCATGTAGATCTCAAAGTAGGAGACCTGCAGCAAAACAAAACAAAAAACAGGTGCCAGCTGATCTTTGGAATAAAGGGGAAAGATAGAAAAAAAGGAGTGACATGGATATGACGAATGTTCATTGTGCAAATATGCAAAATGATGTTGCAGTAATCTATCCTCCTCTGGGTTGGCCGAGGTATTATCCTCTATTAGAAGACTGTTTTGTAAAAAGGGAAAAAAGAACAACAAATATTGCAGGATTATCATGGTTTATATTTTATGATTTATTGATGCTTGGCTGACTCCACTCAGCCCATCCACGTGAGGGTTACATCAGAGGCCTGAGCTGTATTCCACTGAATGTATCGCGTGTATGAGGAGGACTGAGCACATACATCCCTGTGTGCTCACTGCACATATGTTCACATAAACAGACACACTTGAAAATTCACACCAACCTTTATATGGAATTCTAGGTTCTCATCCATGGCAAATATATGTTCGAAAATGTCCTCTGAGATCCGTGGGATGATTCCCATTCCCTGGGGATCATGAAGGCTTCCCTACGAGAACAAAGAGACGAGATAACATGTGAGTGAAGTGCAGGATAAAATGCAGACCTTGGGATGAATTAAGTGGAGGGAATAGTAAAAGAAAGGAGAGCAGAGAGGCTTTCGCCTTGAAAAGGAACAGGGTTGTTTCCCAGAGAGAGTTGTAAAGGAGGTTAGTTCACACCAAAGGCTGGTGAAGAGAGATAGTGAGCGATGACAGTGATAGAGGGGATTGTCAGGGCGAGCAGAAGAGCCGATACTCCATGAAAAAAACAGTGTGTGTGTGAGTGCCACAGCAAGAAGTCTACCTTTTAAATAATTTAGCAATACTGTACCTCCATGGTGTGTGTTTTTCCAGAGGCGGTCTGCCCATAGGCAAAAATAGTCCCATTGTATCCAGCCAGTACATCTATAATGAGAAAAGAAGAGAAACAAAGCATGTTAAAGAAAGAAAAGAAGAACAAAAAGAGTGACAATGTAAAAATGAAAAATGGCAGACAAGGATGCCAGAAAAAAAGAAAATCACACACAATTACAGATTTCAGCCAGACAGGTAAACAATAAAACAGGAGGGCAGACAAGCCCTCAGACAAAGACAAATATCTTTGACCTTTGCTCCAAAAACAGATCAGAAGTACATGGTATTTAAGCTTGGTTAGGTGCTAAATGACCTCTGTGGCTGCACACAATAAACAAAGTCTACAGGCAGTGTTAAAGTCACCAGGAGACACCTTAGTGAAGTACAAAGCAAGTATAGTTATATTATTCTCTCCATTCGTTTGGTAGGAGGCGCAGTGAAAACTACATTGCCCCACCAGTTGAGGTAATAAAGCAGCACATGGCTGAATGTCATATTGCTGACACAGTCTAATAAAGCCCTGTTGTAAAAGTCAAACACGGATAAAGAAAAACACATATCACCCTGAAAGGCCGACTGCCATAGGTTAGCTGACCGCAGACTAATCACAAAAGCTCTCAGATGAAAACACGAGGCACCCTTTCCATCACCCCCCTCTCCTCCTCTCATGTGTGGCCTCTACTCTTGTAGCTCTCAGCTCAGCAACACATCTTCCTCTGCCTTCCACGCTGGTTACAATGAGACCAAAAACATAGAAGTGTCGCTAAGACAAGAAATTATTTTAAAACCTGTCTCTGAAAGGAAATAAAGACAGCTGGAGATAAGATCACTACACAACAGTGACCACCACAGACGGAAAACACAGAAGAGAAGAGACAGAGAGGAAAGCCAAGATGAGTGTGAGAGAAAGACAATGAAAAGGGCAAAGAAAGAGGCAGCAGACAGCCAGAAAGGGAGAGAAAGTATAAACATGTGTCTCCAAACTAGCTTTCTCTGGCCTTGCTCACTCCTAACACACTCTGTTACTCTTTTGCCCTGACACATTTCAAATCTCATTTTTCATCTCATTCCTTCATTTTGCTAAATCCCTAACCTTGATTTTTTCCAACCCTGCGCTGCGATTCATCTCGCTTTTTTATTCTATCCCCCCTCGGCCTACAGGGTAATCTCAACCTCTATAATCTTTCCCACCAAATCAATCTCTTTTTCATGCTCCATCTAGAACTAGTTTGGTGGGGTTCCACACTCACTTTGAAGGTGGCACAAAAACAAGACCCTAACTGGGGGGGAAAAGATGCAGACAGACGCAGAAAGATGCAGGCAGAGGGAGGAATGAAGGAAAGAAGATTTGACTCTAGAGGGTTTTGGTTTCGTTTGATCTAGGGCCTTTTGGATACGTCAGTCTCGCTGTGCTGTGATAAACATGCATCTTGTTAATCAGTGCATTTTGATGCTTATACCTAAAAGTCATGTGCCTGCTATATCACGGAAATTTGTTTTCTCACTACTTGTAAGGAGCTGTTAATGCACGCAGTCAGTAAACAGAGCATAAACTGACAAAGCTGATAAGGGGAACCCAAGGATGCGGTGATTCAAGGCGTGTTCCTGGACACAAAAAGGCAAACCGTGCACATGACTCACCTTTGACAATCTGCTTGGCGCAGGTGTTGTAGACCTGTTCCTGGGTGGTGTTAGTGGGGAACACCTGGTCAAACACGTATGACTTCCCCTGTGAAGGCCAACACAAACACAGACACAGACAGTTTAGAGAGTGCATTGGATTATTGTCAACACCTCCCCCTCCCCTGTGACGCGCTGTTAAATCTGTCCTGGGAAGTTTGTGAAGCAGAGCACGATTAATGTGTGTGAGAGAGGTAGGCTGCACATATCATGTTTATCACGAAAACATTATGTAAAGCCACATTGCCACAATAAAGAAGTGCCACATAAATATTTCCTTTAATCCATATGTTTTATGGACTGTGTGTCCATCTGTGTGTATTAGGCCTGAATAGCAGCGCATATATCACATTAAAAGGCCCATCTGTCTCTTTTGAGAGGTATGTATCCTGAGTACAAGTTTGCATCTAATATTATTTGTGTGTATTCTGTGTTACTGAGAGGCAGTGGGTGTTTTGAATGAGTGCAGTGCAGCATGAAACCTTGGGAAAAGTCTGTGTAACCCCAAAAGAGACACAGAGAGAGATCACATCTGAGGTGAAGCCATTAGAGGCTGCGTTCAAGGAGTTGAAGAGTGAAGTGATGGAGTGAGAGGAGGAATGGAGTGAAGGAGTAGAGCAGAGAAGTGGAAATGCAGAGAGGGCAGAGGAAAGTAGATGACCTGAAACCAATGATTGAATGTGAGAAAGACAGTATGAGAGAAACACACACGCGCACACACACATAAGAGTGACAAAAGTTGACAGAAAACTTTTTGTTTTTCTGACTGAAGCAGGTCTTGTCAGTTCTCCATTCTGTCAGACAGCAAACCAGGAACCAAACAAGTCAGCAAACCAGCCAATAGACCTAGTTGTACGTTCAGTGTGTATATGTGTATGTGTGTGTATATATATGTTTGTATAAGATTCACAGTAGCAGTGTCTGCAATTAAACAAGACTGGACCACACAAACATCCTGTTGGCATCCACTGTGAGAAGCTGAAACACTGCAGCTGAACTGAACAAAGGCTTTAACCTTCACACTGTTTTACTCACATTATTTACTCTGCTCATTTTGTTGTGTTGTCCGAGACTAACATGCTGAGCATCAGCGGTATATACTGTATGTATAACATGTACATATTTACATCAATTACATTATGTATTTACGTAATGACATGAAATAAAGGTTCCCAGCTGGAATCGAACAGGGAATGTCATGTAACCACCCAGACGCCCAGATGTATTTGTTTAATTGTCGGAATATGTATTGCATAAAATTACACAATCTCAGTTCAAGTAAGATTTATTTAAAGTGTGGAGGACCTAACGCAACCAGAAATGGGTGTTATCTTGGGTCTTGACTCATAATTACCCGTTGAAAAGTGACTCAGTTACGTCTCTTTCAAGCCTGAAGAAAGGCTGTAGACTTCTCTAAGGGTACTCTATCTTATGACTGGCGATAAAGGTTTCTTATGTAATCTTGATGTACCGTTTAATGGACAGGATTTATATTGGCCACAATCCAACAATTGTTAAGTGAAGTTATTCAAGCAAAGTATAAATCCATACAAGCTCCATAAGTCTCTATTCATGGCCCTGTACTAGGAAAGAGAAGCTAATTTTCCTGTGGGGGGGAAAGCATTATTACTGCTATTATTATTAATGTAAAAATAAAACTTTATTGATCCCACAGAGAGAAGGATTAAGTAAAAACAAAAGTTAGGGATTGAAGATGAAAAAAACAGCAAGAAAGTGAGCGGTGCTCCAAAAACCTACCACACACGGTGCACCATCTTGAGCTTTATTATTTTCAATTGGTTTTAATTTACTCACCAAAAACTACATTTTAATCACTATACATGTGTTGTATTTCCCTTTACCTAAAAGCCATACTGCTCAGGAGGCTGCTCTAAACTCTGATTATGGCTGCACCAGCGGTCAGGGATAACGTATACCAATAATCCCCTGCAACTCTAAGTATTACATATGGACCCCGCAGCCTCTCAGCCTTTTAAATGACACAGTTAACAACAAGCTAGACACAAAACCGCAATGCACACAAATGTGTCAGTGGCTTCTTTTAAAGGCTTTCACAGATGGATTATTTAGTAGTTTAACTCACAATTTATTCCTTTTCAATTCATTATGTTGTTATGACAGAGGGTGGAGCCAGAAAAAGTTGGGCAGAATCAAAACTTCAGTTTTGTATATTTCTCTTCCATTTCTTCATAAGCGGATCTGTTTAGCTGTTGTGTTCCAAGTGCTGCAATCACAACTGCAGGTACAAACAAGCTTCCCATCAGAACTGATGAGGGCTGACTCTGTTCTCAATGAGCCATTTGTAATGCAACACAGTGCACACATGCAAACCACACTAAATAACAGAGAGGGAGGGCAGGAGGGGGGGATCATGATGTGGTTTTCACTGGTGTGAAAAAAATGAGTTAGTTATATAAGCTGGAAGAAAAACAACCTTTTGCCAATCATTTGTTCCACTGACTCCATTGTTAAAGAACTAATCTGCTCCTGTGCTGCGTAAATATGATAATAGCATAAATGTAGACATTCTGTAAGCTCTCCATCTGCATGTCCATCTCTCGATCTGTCAGACCAGCTAGGTACAGAAACCCTTTCCTGTTTGTGGGTTTGTATTATTTAATTAATGTCTTATCAATTATGTGCATGCAAACTGACATGGAATCCTGGAATGGGAAGCAAAGTGTGTGTGCGTATGCAAGTGTGTGTGTATATGTGTGTGTACATGTGAAGATAATATATGAAATTAGGCTTGTACATGTAGACATTGTTCATGGCCCTCAGCTTTGCATGCGATGTCAAACACCCACATGCCCTGTCCAGCCTGCAATCTGCTGCTGTCTGCCAGGAGACAAAGAGGCAGTGGGTTGCAGGCAGAGAGAGAGAGAGAGAGAGAGAGAGAGAGAGAGAGAGAGAGAGAGAAAGAGACGGACACAGAGAGAGAATTAAAAACTGCAATAATCAACAGAAACATTGAGAATCACTGGGAGTGGGCAAAGAATAGCTGAAAAACAAGACATAGCAAGCATAACCAGCACAAGGAGAACATAATCAGTGAGCAGCAGTGATGAGAGGAGAAAAATATTTAATATATATTATAAAGCATATTAACAACAAGAAGAGAGACAGAGAGGGAAATACAACCACAAACATGAGAGAGGAGGGAGGTAGAGAACATACATCAAAAGAGATGATCAGCTGAAGGCAAGAAAATGGGTTAACAAGAGCCAGGAAAACATAAAAGAGAAGGATGAAAGATTGCAGCAGCAGCGGCTGATGAATTTAGATGGAGGTCATCTGGTACACAGGGTTTAGGCCCTTGGGACAAAAGAGGCCCCCATCCACCTGAGGGCTTGGCATGGGTCTCACAGACACATACATACAGTGTACAGACATATTAGTCTTGTACTTATGTTTGTATGCAAACAATAACTTGCCCATGAAGGTGCTAACCAGTCTTAGGAGCTAAACGACAAAACAGGTTGTTTGTCAACGCAGTCCATCACAGACCTGCCGATAATTAATGCAAAGCGCAGGCCCTAGTTTCCGTGTGGAGGTGCAAGCGAGCTTTTTCTTTTTTAAGAGGAAGACACATCATCAATGCCAAAATGAAAAATAATCAACTGTCCAATCACAGCTTTGGGGGAAGCAGAGCGTATAGGTGCTGACCAAGCCCCCAGGAAGTGTGGCAGGTTTTGAAGCCAATTTGACATAATGGCCATGGTGTAATTACATCTTCCCGGTCCATCACATGATGCACACTGGCCCCAAGAGACTTTCCCCCATAGACTTATATTGTGAAAGAGATGTCTGTAAATTAGTGGATCTTTTTTTTGGGGAGGTACAACTAGCAACAACTAGCCAGTATGTAATAATTCTAATATGTAATTAAATAGCCCTTGAAACTTGTAAAATGTATAAATAGTCAAATCCAGAGTTAGTGAGTGAGCCTGAGACGAAGCGGTTTGGAGGTGGGGCTAAAGGACGCGCAAGTGCGCTTGCTCCGAGACCCATGAGACCTAGCGGATTGGAGTCTGGATTAAAGCAAAAGCTTGTGTGCTTGCTCTAGGGGTCATACAATTCCGAAGCGATGTGGAAGATCCGGGTAATTTTAGATCCGGGAAGTCAAGCGTTTTTGGCTTAATGTACTACTGAGCAGCTTTCATAGGAATGAGCTGATGGCAGCCATGACAGACAGTCTTTCACATTAAAATAGTTTCCTCTGGGCCTTGACAAACGGTCAACCTCATGGTGGCACTAGACAATAAGTCAGGATATCACCAAAATCAGTAGGATGGCCAGATTTAAAACATTTCAATCTGTTCAATGATTATTGAGATATTTGAGTCTAGACCAAAGTGGTGGACCAACATTGCCATCCTTACAGCCATGTAGCTACAGTGGCTAAACGTTATTTATATGAGCGTTTAGGCAACTAAAGCTACTTGGTTATGGGTACCATGGGAAGTTGTTGACCACTAGTAGAGCTATAGAGCAATGTTTTGATCAGTGTTCGTGTCAGACTCAATACCCATTCCTGTTGCCAGCTTCATGCTAATCCACCGATTGGTGGTTGATGACGGTAACGTGCCAAGAAATGTAGCAACATGTCAGGATTGCAGGAACAGTGCAATATATGGGTTCCATATATTTAAAAAGATCGGCTTTGCTCATTTGTAAGGCATCACAGATACACTTGATGTGCTTTGGTGAGAAACAGTGAGCATAAACATAACATTGTTTACAAAAATCTCCCCACGGCAGCTTTAAGGTTAAGGAAAGGTCATGGTTAAAACAAATCAGCCATGAGAAACTAACACTGACTGTTGGTAGGAGACAGGAGGCAAACAGCACTCTCCGATGTCAAGTCACACACCATCCACCCCAACCTCCTCCCTCAGAGTTTTTGCACTATAATTACCTCATGCTACATCCACCTTTGCTTCTGACTGACAACAGGTATTACTCACACGGCCAAAAAAGGTAGCTTGTCAGGAAAATGTTAACATAGCTCATAGTATAGTATATCAAGTATATATATTCACAGTTCACAATATTCACAAGAGAAGTCTAACACAGAAAAAAACTCCCTCTGCATATGGTGAATATTTGGTGACTGCCAATTCTTGCTGCGAGGGAACAATACTTTCCAAAACCCAGGCACACACACACACACACACACACATTTAGCTCCCGTTCAGAGAGGTTTAATTGTTGTCACAACCTTCCTCTCCATCTAGTTTCACACCAAAGAGTCCCACCCACTAACCAGGAGATATATAGCTAAATAAATGTTTTTAAAAAAGCTGGATGGGATGATAAGAAGATTAGGCGCATGTGTTTCTCCTCCTCCACCTCCTACACATTGGTGGGCTGACAGTCACGCTGGCCGGCGGCTGCTCACTTTTTGAATCATGGCTCCTATGCAGTGGTTTGGTGTTGGTGTGTAAGCTTGACTGGAGGAAAAGGAGGATGGGTCCTATTTTCCCTTATCAGACTCAGTGTGAGAGTGTGTGTTTGTGTGTCTTGGCTTCTGTCAGTTTCTGTATCAGTCTTCCCCTCACAAACTCATCAACTCTCCACTTTCCCCTCACACACATAAATGCACACACAAGCACAGCGAGACTGACAGGAGAGAGGAGTTCAGGCTGCCAATGTCTGGTCCATCCGTCAAGCTAATCAGGCTTCGGGGCCCAGATAACAGCATCATTAGCGATTCTCTCGACAACAGAAAACCCCTCACAAGTGCAAAAGCTCCAGTCATACAATATTACCAAACATTACTGTATTTCCTAATTCACTATACTGACAAGTCTAAGCAGAGTCTACTGGCACAGTGCCTCGAGGACAAAGCAGCTCTCAGTGCCTCAAATATACAGCAGTAAAGACTGAATGCCGAGATGCGATGGTGTTATCTTTTGAGTTGTCTTGCAGCTATCTTGTATTTATAACAGCAATTTTTGTAGCTATTTTACTTAATCACTAGCTTAGGGAACCGACGTTTACCACCCAACATTACACTGTTAACAATCATCTAATAATTTCAGTTATTTTGCTGCATCAAGTTGTTTGTTAAGGACCTACACAAGTGGAGCAATTAGTCCCCCATCAAAGTGAAATACTCTGCATAATTTATGAGGATGAGTAAGGGAAACAGGAGACCTTGGAGTGGAGAACAGAGGGAAGGGAAGATTGGGCTTTGTTCACCGAGTTTTAGACCAGAAAATAGGAGCAGCATCAACCTCCCAATGGACGTTAGGGGAGTGAGAAAAAGAGAGATTTGGAGCCACATTGACATCCAGTTGAGGAGAGTGAGACAGAGACCGACAGAGTAACTGGTCGCGAGAATGCAAGTAACAACACATGAACTGAGATGGCAGCCAGAAAATGACAGAAAAGATAGACACAGACAGGAAAGACAGCAATAAACTGAAAAATCTTCTTATATTAAATTCTGAGTGCGTCTGGAAAATGTGGCACTGCAGCTCGACCTGCCTGTCTTTTAGGGCTGGATATTAAGCCTCACTGTTTCTTTGGTACACACCAAAATGTCTCCGTAGCACAATCTATCAGAAACCGTCAAGTGCTGCATCTAATCAAATTATGAACACAGCACTGACATATAATTATAATTATTATTATTATTACTATAATATTTAAGTTAACATAGCAAATAGTTGTTTAATTACACATCCAGCAGCTATAAAGAAACATTATCCTTCATTTGGAGTCGTGTTTCTGGCCACCTGGCTACCCACCTACTGCTGACGAAAAAATCTGGCTCTATTACAAACTGTGTCTGTCTGCCGTTTGGTGTTGTGCAGTTGGTGTACTGTGGTTTTTTAGAGCTTTCTTGCTGCATACAGATGCCTGTGGCAGCCAAAATGATCACCAGGAAAGCTGACAGTGAACCAAAACAGTAAAGTTGTGGGCCAGACAGATAAACAATGAGCAGAAATTCACTATAAAGTTCAGTGAAGCTTAGTGGAGAGTATTTCACCAATATTTTAAAGTACACCCTTAAAGTGTCGAAAGTCTTTAAAATGCACCGAAAAAATGTTTATTTCAACATTTACAATTCCATAGCTGAGAATATTCCATCTGCTGGTGAAGATGATGTGATAAGACCAAAAGCATTTACTGAATTGACCTTGAGGTGAGATTATTTAGTCTGTTTACCAAATTTAGACAGTGTTATTTGGGCAAAATTCTCTTGTGCACACATCTCTGCCACATATGTTTAAAAACATGTAACATTTGAGAACTCTGGGTAATGTTGTTAAATGAGAAAATATGGTTTTATGGATACACGTTGATACTTCTCAAAGTAAGGTATCAAATGAAGTAATATTTTGGTATTAACATTGAAGGCAGTAGGATCCCCAATGTTTTAATAATACTGCCCTACTCTCACCTTTTATCTGCGGAAAAGGGGTGATGTGCACATACACACCCAGGGGAGCCCAGAACAACCCTTTAATAGCAAAGCACACAGAAAATGATACCCAGTGCAAAAAGACTTTAGAAGCACATAATGCAGAGACTGAGAGAATAAAGGAGATTGAAAGAGAGGGAGAGTGAGGGAAAAAGCAAGAAGAAGAGAGCAAAACACTCCAGTGCTCGCCAGGAATATCATGTTGGATTGGATCTCCAGCCTTCACATGCCTTCTAGATATTTGTAGATTTATAGAAATCCTACAAAAAATAGAAATGAACCTTGACAAAGAAATGGGTTGTCTTACACAAACTGGGATCAGCGACCTCAGCCTGAAGAAAAGAGCTTCGATCACAGCCTGAGACAGTCTGAGAGCCCAGCTATTAGCTGTCCTCCCTCTCAAAGGGAGTATCAAAGGAAAGATCTGAGGTCCTGAAGTCATTACCTCCCCTTCAGCCTTCAGCCACCTGCATTCAGCTCAACCTGCTTATAAGTAAATCCAGTCAAAATTAATTCACAGGAGATGCAAGATTCATCCAGACAGCAGCTTTGTCTCCATCTGTGCTGCTCAGGCACAACAGGGGAAAAGCCAAACACATTAAGCATTTAATACATAGGGAATGTTGTTTTTCAGGCGGCAAGCTCACCTTAAAAAGCATCACGCCTAAGTGCTATTATAGCTCTGAATGTGTAAAATAATCCAATCAACACTTACCAATACTGTGGGAATCAGCAGTGCATTAATGTTATCACAAGTTTAATTTCATCGGAATGTTTTCTTTTTAAAAAGTTTGTGAGAAAAAATAAAGATATTCCACAAAAACTTGCACTAATGGCCCTCTCTTTTTGAAAGTGAAGCCATGTCAAGAAAGAAAGCTCTCAACTGAGCCATCGATCCCTCAGTCCCAGTAATTGAATTGGTACATATACCCGTGAGCCAACTGCATCGACTGAAGTTAGGTAAGAAGTAATGCTCCAAATCAAATGATAATGCAGGCGACTTATAATGCAAAAACTGCAGACATCTCTAGCTCTCTATGCCAAATTGAAATAAGGGTTGTGTGTGGTCCTGCTTCACAGATCCAATTAAATCTGAATCCAGAGCCTTGACACTGTGACTGATCCTCAAAAGCAGAAGAAGCACTCAAAAGTGCCAGAGGAAGATACATGCAGCAATCCACCAACTATGCCAATGAGCTGCGTCACACCATTAGTATGAGCCCTGTTAATGAGCCAGATAATGAATAATAAATTAGACCATAAAAGGGTGCGATGGAAGAAGCCATGGAAATATGGAAACATAAGCACATTTCTATCAACTTGTGTACGCTGGCAGCGATTAATAAACCAAGGGAAGTGGCTGGGTGGAAAATGAAGACAAGAGCTAGAAGGGAGCAATGATTTAAATTTGCTGTAAAAATCAACATCACGGTTATGTGGAATCTCTTTGTAATTCAGCAGCAACTAATGGCAGAGCTGTGCAGTGAGGTAATTTGGATAATAAAAGGCCTCCAGAAAAAAGTGAACGGTATTAAGAGTTTGCATAAAATCTAATTAATTATAAACTCCAGGAGATGGAAGAGGTGGAGCAAAAAACTGTGTGTTGTGATTATCAATGTAACCACTGGGACTCACAAAGACACAGCATCACGGTACTGTAGCATGCAGAAGTGTTTCTTAAAGTCTGTGCTGGGACCAATCCAGGGCCATTCAAAGATTAAAATAAGCCAGAAATTTATGTTTGCCGATATTTGTGGAGTCTCTGTTATGTAATGAATAAAATCCTTAATTCGATTTACCTAGATTAAAAACAGTAAAGGAAAGTGTGCTTGAAAGCATTGCTCCCCTGAGAGAGGAAGAAAAAAAACATTAGTTCGACCTAGAGTAGAAGTCAGCGTTCTCAAGTGTCAGATCGATTAACTGAGCTTTGATTAATTGAAGGAAACAGAAGTCCTGGGCATGAGAGGGCAGGGATGCTCCTTCGTCTCCTTGGGATTTCCTTGCTGTCCTATTACCATGCTAACATAGCACCAACTGCTTGGGGTCTTGGCATGTGCACACACGTGCAGGAACATGTGCAGTTGGTTACGATGTACTGCCCACAGACGCCGAGGGCTGACATAGAGACAAGGCAGCATCCTGGGCAGGGCCGAGGCTAATGAGGAGAGGATGCTCCATTAACGCTCCCCGGGGCTAAAAGCCTGGTAGTCACAGCCCACTTCTGTCATAAAGGGAGAGGAATGGGCAGGAAAAGTGTTGACGAACTGGCACAAGCTTATCTAACCTTGGCATGTGTGCACGCTGAGTAAAAATAAAGATAAGCTGAAGGAACTGGCAGTTAATATGCTGTTAAGTGCAGCTGCTGACTAAATTGGCATCAGTATAATGTTAATATCAGGGGGAAACGAGAGGTACAGCTGGCAGCCCTCATTGGTATGGATTGCGAGTAGAGAGATTAGGTCCTGTACAGTTTAAAATAGTACATGGTGGCCATAAAGTAGTGGTGATTAGAATATTGATTTTACCTTTGAAATGCAGCAAAACTATTAGCGAGTCTGTTACTCATTTTGTAGAATCTCACATCTCTCAGCTGACTGCCGTGAAGTGAACCTCACCAAAGTCACTTGATCCCTTACAAGGAGCACACAGGGTCTTCTCCCTTGACGCCGTCCCAACCTGCTTGAAGCCTCCACCTAACTTAATGGGACGACAGACGAGGCTGAGCTTCTCTCACGTCTTCCCCAAACTGCTGCTGAGTCATGGGGAAAATGAGCGGCAGAATCATTACACCATGAAATACAGCTGGACAGAAAAAAAATTACAGTGAAGCGTGTACTGAGGAAGAGAGAGACAGAAAGAGGTGGAGAAGATGAGGTCTGATCCCAAGTGGTAGCTGCTGTGACGGCGGTGTCCAATGGGAGAAATGAGTGCAGATCTTGACCCTACACAGCAATCCCATTACGCTCCCTAATTGGATAGGGTGTGTGCACTGCAGTGATAGAATTAGAGCACTAAAGCGTGCACAGGGGCGGGGATGAAGGGAGCCCTTTGGACCGCCATTTCTGATTCTCATTGGTTTGCAGACAGTTAAAGCCATTGCCAAGAAATATATTTGAGGAGAAAACTGCTCTAAAGGAAGATATAAATAACAAAAGGTACGAGACAGGTAGATGACTTTAAGCTGTGCCTGACATGCACTGTCAACAGTTTGTTTCAGTGGCAGCTGTTTACTCCTCCTATTTTCTACCTTGGCTGCTAATCAAGAAAGGTATAGGAGAAGAAAAGAGAAATCAGCTCTCAGCCAACACAACAGAAAAAACTGCCGCAGCTTCATCAGAAATCCGACATATTAGAAACAAAGTAGCCGCTGGTGAATAATTGGTTCATTTTTAACAATATGACATGTGTATTTTGTGCAACCGTAGCACACCATATGATCCCAATTTATTTTCATGAATCTCAGAAAAAGCTTTTAAGGAGAAAAATAAGAGCCTTCTTATAAAAACAGTAAAGCCCAAATGAAAAATGATGAGCTTTACTGCAGAATTATCCTCTGCAAACCTTTTGACAAGACTGTTCTAATCCTTGATTCTTCTCGAAAATGTAAACAGGGTGTATTTCACAAGCAGTGAATACAAAAGCCTTTAACACCCTGGAATTTCTATAGTAGACATGTAAGCACACAAGGGAACAGGGAAAGGTAATCCATACAATTATATACGGTGTGCAGAAAATAGAAAATCAATAGTTCTTTAATGTGCAAATTTCCATTGGACTCCCTAACAAGAGAGAAGGAACCGATATCAACAAGTCCACCCTCCTCGCTATCAATCATGGCCAACAAAAGCAGTAAATCAAAAAGCTCCATATGACAATGGCACGGTGTAGAGGTCAGGGACTTGATATAATGATTATTATTGTTATTGTCAACACAACCACTCAGCATTTACACACAAGAGTCTAACAGGACAATGTCTGACAGGTTGGGGTTCAAACATGAAGAGGAGTAGTTGTTGTTTGTATTTTGGTCCAAAACTAAATGAGTCTGGTTTTGCTCTTCAGTGTAGGCTCATTAAAACTGTATGTCTAATGTTGGAAAGTAATGGCTCATGATAAAAAGGACTTGAAGTCTTGAGACACAATGACCTGTAGTTGAAGAAACACTGGAGCGTAAAATCCACTGTGGAGATTTTAAGCATTTCCTCTTGCTCGCTCAAAATAGTTAGCAATATAGAGGGATCTAAATAATCTGAGTTAACACGTTATGTCATACTACCTCACCCCATTGACTTAAACTCAGCCTCAGCATGCAGCTAAATATAAATCACATGGGTTTGCAACAACGGCGGCCAGATGAACCATAAAATGATTTTATTTTGGACAAAGGCAAGAAAAATGATGCTGTTTATCCTCTTCAGTACTAGTACTAGTACTAAAGCTCTTGCAGCTTAAGGTTATGTGACAACAAACAATCATGGAGAGAATAAATGGCAGTTCTTTCTTCCAGACTCATATGTTATCATCACACAGTATACTGCCTACACTACATATATATGCATATATGCATACATAAATGCATATATATAATACATTTTTAATAAGCTGAGCCTGAGTACAGCTCATATGGCACATCATGTGATATCTATATGTCATCGCCAGTGAGCAAGATAGGAAAGAAATCTCGCTGCCTCTAAGGCTGCCATGATCATTTATTTATTCATAGAACTGAATCCAAAGCGTGATTTGTCATGGCAGTCTTTTTTGCCTGCCAGAAGATTAGGAGGGACAATGTGGCCCCTGTGACGCCGCATTATTCCAGACAGTGAAATACTAGAGACAGCTGTGTCACTTCACTGTGGAGCAAACACAAAGGCCGTGCCTTTGGGCAGTACAGACTGAGTATGGTTATTACTGTCACACCGCCTCTCAGCCCTGCGGAGCTCCACAGGTGGCCACGCGTGTGAGATGAAAAAAGACATGAGAAAACAAATAAATAACAATAAAGTCATTCATTTGTGTGTCACACAGGTAGGGCATGTGACAAATTGCTGTTGTTATTAAAATTACTCATGGGGAAAAATTAGGTTGCAATGTCTGAAAGGGCTTCAAGGAGTTGCTAAGAAACTTGGCTTTCTAACTTAGGGATGTGCAGCAAAATGGTTACCTGTTCTACAAACACAAGTAAGAGTAATTGTGCTAGAGTGCTCTTGTGTTTGTGCTGCTGCTGATTTTTACATGATTGTTGCACTACTGTTCTGCTGCTGCTCCACACTTAAGAGAAATGGCACTGATTCCTCTCTACTGAAGTCAAGTGTATGTAGCATTTGACATCTTCTATAATGGCAGGGAAGTCACCAGTTGTGAAGATCATGGTCAAAGTCAAATGTAAGTCCATGTCAACGAGGTGCAGTCTGAGTCGTTTCTAGACGAAATTAGTTGAATTCTAGGTTCTGGGCTTGTGTCTGAGTTACCAACTTAAGTTTAAAGCTGCGCTAATCACATCTATATATTAGCAATGGATCAAATGACTGACGGACTATCACCGGACTCTGATGTTTCCCCTCAGTTCTACGGAGTGTTTTAGCATCTTCCAGCTCAATATTTTCACGCTACTCTCATCAGCCTTGATCCCAGCTGCGGAAGGCTGCTGTTTTCAGTGAAAAGACTCTCATAAACTCGCTGTACACGACCTACCCAGCACCAAACAGCAGACAGACAAAAAGAGTGACTAGTCGGTGAACATAATGGAGCATTTAGCAGCTTAAGAGACAGATATTTCCCTTGGGAGTTGGTGGAAACCAAAACATATTAGACTTAAGAACATTCATCAGGTGTCCGGACCCACAACTCCCAAATGAACGCTAATGTTGCTCCTTGTCTGCTGGATGCAGTAACAACTTTATGAGATCCAGTACGACCAGAAATATGAAAAGAAAAAGAAAACTTTAGACAGATATTGCTGTCAGTTTGCTTTCTTCCCTACTTGTGCCACTGTTACAGCGTGTTTAGCTCTTCACAATTAAACTCATGAAAATGTCTTTGTAATATACAATATGCATTGAAAGCAAATTAATTATTTAAAACAACAAGTTTTATGGTCATGTTGCGATACTCACGGCCACTATTGCAGGTTTCTTTATGTTGACAGATGCTCATATCAATATTTAGAGTGATGTTTGGATGAATAGCCTGAGTTCAAGCTGACATGTCAAATCAAATGAGTGTGAATTCATGTAATCAGAATTCACATCCAAGTAGATTCAGAAGTCTTCGGTTTTTGACTCTAGTATGAAAACACCGGCCATTCTACCAGTCAGACTTCACCCAGTGTTTTGAGGCCCCAGAAATGTTCCTTCATAAATTCAGAGCACACCATCGTCCCCCAATCTTTAATCTCTCCAAGTCTCCTCCCGCCTGCCACCCAGGTGCAGCCGACCCATCACTCAACAACTCAAATCATTGCCTCTGTCAGTTAACAAGTTCTGGAAGGAGCCTTCCTCGAGCAGACAAATGTGGGGCCATCAGCGCTGCCCGGATGTGAATTGTTTTTATCAACCATCAGAATGTGAGCGCTTAGTTGTCGTTACAGGTTCCCTGCAGCATGTCTGCTTGCCTACTGGCCTGATATTTCAAATCCTGATCCGATCTGACGGCCGCAGCATTTCAGCTCTCTCTCTCTCTTTTTTTTTACAACTTTCACTGAGACCATTCCAGAGATACAAGAAAAATGCCACAGAAGGAAATTACACGCTCTGAATACATTTTCACACCTAAAAACCCTTCGCATCCTACACGCATCCAACGAAATTATATTCTCAAAGATAAAGTGTGTATGCTTTTGTGATTACAGTCAACTGAACAAAAGGAAATTGAGGGACAGTAAGTAGCTACAGGAAATAAAAGTAAAGAACTGCACGCTTCTGTTTCCAGACTTCATTAGTTTCGAAGCTTCCTGCTGGGTTAAGGTTAGGGTTACAGATACAGAAGTGTTGGTAATGTAAACTGTACAGTGTGTCTGTTATTCTACTAATCTCACAGTTCCCTTAATTGTGTAATATGATTTCACTTAATTTCTGCACACACTGTTTCCAGCTGTCATCATCTGTACACTAATACGAAGTATGCATTTCCTCTGTCTAACACACTATAGCCTGAATGAAGCAGAAACGCTGGCATCAAATACATCATTTAGGACAATGATTCCAGATGTTCTGTAGAATTTAAAACTGCGATACAGTTATTTACAATAATCTCATAATCTACAAGAACGAACATCTGAATGAGATTCTGCTGCCTTCAAACACACCCAAGATCTATGTAAATACAGTTGCCAAGATCGACACAGGAATTAATGATTTCAAGCTGTTGTAATGCCAACCTGCCATTCCCAAATAGCATCAAAATAAAGTGATAATGAGCATTCAACCTGCTTGTGAAAGATATCCTGTTGCTACAACCAGGATACAATGCAGGGATGTCTACCCCAGCAATGCTGTCTTGCATTTTAATGGGTGTGTGTGTGTGTGTGTGTGTGTGTGTGTGTGTGTGTGTGTGCGTGCGTGCGTGCGTGCGTGCGTGTGACAACAGAGTAAGCCGATAGATAGACAGATTTTCTGCTGTCTTCATCATCACTTGAAGTCAACCCTCAAGCCAAATGGGTCTCTCTCTCTCTCCCTCTCTCTCTCTCTCCCTCTGTGTGTGTGTGTGTGTGTGTCTATTCTGGTGAAGAGCAAGAACAGTGTTATGGGTGTGAATTGCATGTGTAAATGTGCATGTTTCAGTACTTGCATCCGTGTCCATTTTTGGATGCATGCTTGTATATTTATATATTTGTGTGTGCGTGTGTGTGTGTGTGTGTGTGTGAACGTTGGCCCAGATGTGCTTTACATCTTAACAACCAGAACATTTGCATTTAGAGCAGTCTAATGTTCCACTGATAACGTCAGCCTGTAGCCATCAGATTGATTTACATTTATAGCTTGGTTCAGCTCCTATGCCGCTCCAAACCAGTGATTGTAATCATCAGCTGCTATTCACTTTGCACTGAGACAAAGCCAGAATCTATCCACTGGACAGAAACAACCCACAAAGCATAATTATGACTCTCAGTAGATTTGCAGGCACCTGATAATTCAACGGTGTAGTGAAGGCAGACTGCATCACCAGCAATCAATCAATGCTGCATAATGTTCTGACACAGGAATCACACCAAAATCCAGCAGATCAATACTACAGAGGAAGCAAATGAAGAGGCACAGTGTGGGATTATAAAGGTGGGGTTGAGTTCCTTTTTTTTTTTTTTTTACTCACAAGCTCAGGATTGTGAGTTTACTATATCTGGCAAATGATCTAAAAACATGACATGAGGGGCAATTCATCAATTTGATGTAGCATTTTTCCCCCTGCAAGGCTCAGCCTGAATGGCAGTTATTGGGAGGCATTCTTGCTCTTTAATAGCAGCAATGCACACTTGAATGATGCAACATGCTGATCAGAGCATTGATGGATTGCCTATACTTAGTTTGATTGGTCATAAGCCATTAAGCCTCCAGTAATGTCTGGCCAGTATTTGATGTGTGTGTGAGATGAAAAGTGTAACCCCTTAGTGTTCATCGGCTGCATGGAAAGGTGACAAAAAAGAAAAAAAGAAAGAAAGAAGGGATCGTTAGAAATAACTTACCCCGAGGATGACAGTGTCTTCTCTTTGGAATATTGGGTTGAACTTATCTCCACGGATAATTTCGGACTTGTTCAGTGGACGAAATCGACACAACACCTTGATATTGCATTCCGCGTTAGCATCAGCCATTGTGTGTGTGTGTGTGTGTGTGTGTGTGTGTGTGTGTGTGTGTGTGTGGGGGGGGGAGGGAGGGAGGGGGTGTCCTATAGTGGACGCGCTTCCAAAAGATAAAGAGGAATGTCTTTATCTAAATCAAAAATGAAACATTCCCTGTGCAACCTTTTCCCGCAAACCACCTGGACGCAAGCTGAAACCACCAGCTATACCCACATGCAGAGCGAGACACGCAGGCGAAGCATTAGGAAGAACGGACAACTACGAGTTTTGGGGAGATAGTATACTAGAGGCAAATTCATTCAAGAAACGTAAAACAAAAAAAGGGCGCGTTTGTTCGCTGTTCCAGGTGCCCTCGGGAGCAAACTGAGGTGCGGACAGTTGAACAGATGGAGAGTTGTAAACGGGGAGTATATTCCAAACTGGTCCGGTCGGCAGTGTCTGGATAGGCTGCAGGCTCCTCAGAAGCATGCCTTGCATCACTGTCATCCCTGCTCTCTCACTGGGGGCGGGGCGTGGAAAAGTAGCGACTCAAATCCTCTCTCATCAGCACCAGCGAGAAGACGAGAGGAGAGCTCCAACTCCGCTTCTTATTCCCGCAACCACAAATATACATGCACATCCACACATCCACAGAAAAGTTCTTATCGTTCACTTTTAACTCGCACAAAAAGCCGAAGGTAGCTTATTGTTCGCGTCTGGTGAGATATTTTCTGTGGCCGGTAGTTTTTGAGGAGAGCATCGGTTTTTTTTTTGGTTTAGCTTTTTTTTTTTTTTTTTTTTCAGGTCTGCACCAGAGTGGTCGTCATGGCAATGCTGTTTTGCATGACAAGCTAGGTAGTCATGTGGGAACCAAAGGCTCTATAATGTTTGCCCACAGATTTAAAGGGGTACTCCAGGGATGTAGCGCTGCACTTTCATGAAATTGGTAGACTCAAGGCAGAACATTTTAAAGAAGGGATGGTAAAACTTCTAGACTTTTAGACTAAACTCCAAAAACACTGGATATTACATTTCCGAAGATGATACCCAAGTGTACCTTTTATTAGACCCTCCATTCATACTAAATACCTATAACCCCAGGTTATAATAAAAACTTTATGTTATCTCAAGGGCAAGGTGAGATGTTTTCACAATAACATGATGAGTACACAGACCTTCATATGTAAAAGAGTGCTCCTCGGCTTACGTTTAGAATAAATATAAATTGTAATGAGTACTGTCAAATTATCAATGGCAATCTATGTATTTAACAGGCTATATCCCAAGCAAAAGACCACAATCTCCAGAAATATGTGCCATAGTGCACTAGATGGTAAAGCCATGTGCAGTTGTACATCTTGCCTATATCCATTTTTTATTTGATAGTTCTACTGTTCTTGAAGATAACATATAAGATGAGAAAACCTTTATTAGTCTCTTAATGGGGAAATTGCAGGGCATACAGCAGCAAAGGTGACAGTGCAAACATTAATACATATAAAGAATAAAGTATATAGCATGCAGGATTTTAAACAAAAGAGAATAAAATAAAAACATATACAAAACCTAATGAATTTACATTATATGGGTATTTATTGTAGTAGCCTAAAGGTACAAATTAGACATTTCTTAGTCACCTAGTCCAATCATGTGGTTGGTTAGTAGGTGCAATAGATTAGTAGTCCTAGTTATGGGAAAAGCTTCAGCTACAGCTTCATTGATTCATAAATATGTGACTGCTGGTGAGTTAGTTCACAATATTGTATAAAAGACTGTTACTAAGCTACCAGTTAATACATGACACGGGTGATGCCACTTTAATTGTATGTATGTTAAATGTAGACTAATAATCGAAAACAGGCAACAGAGTGGACCATCTTCTAAATCTACCATCTTTGGTTCACTGATTGAGTCGTTTGCTCGTATCGTTAGCGCCACTGTGTGTCGACTTTGCAACAATTCAACGACATAAACCTTCTTCTAAATAAAGACAGGAAAATGTTTCTGTTGAAGCAAATTATTTATTAAGTACATTATGAGCGCGACAGGAAATATTGTGTTTTATGGGAAACTCAAATAAAGCGATGCTGAAGAACAGAAAGGGGACCGTTTGGTCAAACTGTACGCATGCGTAGCAACGCTCCTCTTTGTCGGGTGTGTTTGTTTCGTTGGTTTCGGTAGGCCGTTAAACTCTTTCCCATTGAAGTAGAGGACACATCACCGCCCATTCGCCTGCGCTTGAGAGAAATCCAACGTACACGCTGTAAAGTCAAGCTAGTGACCACATCAACCACCGGCAGAGACTGCTGGCTCATCTATCGTTAGCTTTGGATATATTTCGATTCGGTTTATCGACAATTTATACGGTTTAAGAACTGCTATTATTTGTTGGTCTCGTCGTTAGTTACCGCTGACAATGGCTGATCCAAAATACGCAAACTTGCCAGGAATTGTAAGTGGCTAACGCTAGCAGACAGATTAGCCAGATTGCTACTTGTTAATGTTAGCTCCAAGCTGTGATAGCTAAGTTAGCCAACGTCCCTGCTCGTTACTCTGTTGTCTGCTTTTTGATTGCAATTACTACACAACGAGCGTTTATAATTGTAGATTCCTAGTCGCTGACTTTTCGGCTAATGTTGTGGCTTGTGACACAAGTCACCAGACAGCAAGCGCTAGCAAATACGTGTTGTTGAATGGGCCGGGGCGTTGGCCAAGCTAACGGCAATAAACGGGATATCTGATCGCATGATAAATTGTTTACCTGGTTCTTTTAATAGGCCTTTAACGAGCCGGACGTGTACGAAACTGGTGACCTTCCAGAAGATGACCAAGCTCAGTTTGAGTCGGTAGGTGGACGTTTTGTAGTCACTGGATTTGTCAGTTTGCAGACTGACAGCTAATTTGCTGCATGTTAAGCTAACCAGCTAACAAGTGTTTACACTTCATACACTGGAGAAAGTACAGCTTTTTTCATTGTAGTACGTGTGCATTATCCTTGCCACGATTAAACACCTACCCACGCAATAAATTGGTACTACTTGCATGGCAAAGCACTGATTGTAGCTCAGCACTACTGTGTTAATGCATGTAAGTAAAGTGGTGTCACTTAATATAAATTACTGATCTGTTTGTGAAATTTAAGTTAAATTCTGTCACTACATGTGTGCTGTCTTTACTAACCCTGTAGGGCAAATAAAAAATGTGTTCTCCTTTTGTTCTCTAGCTTGAGTTGCAAGGTGACATCTTTAACTACCTGACTTCAATGATGCTTAACATATAAGTTCTCCATTAATATGAAAATCTTATATTAAAAAACATTATTCATATTTCATTCAAAATGCCAAACTATCCTTTACAAGTTACTGTTTGCTCATATATCAATTTGTTATGCACATTAGTATACCTGCTTGTTTATACGTGTAGAGAAGTATGTAAGGGAAGACAAATATAAAATAGATGAAAGACTTTTCTCCCAAAGTCCCACCCAAACACCATTATCAATTTAAATGTCAAGGAACAAAATCTACTGTGGATGTTGTCATGATGCTGGTCTTCTAGCGCAGTCATCTAGAGTTATCGGTGCTGTTGCCACAGAAGAGACTATTTTTAACAGTGATATTGGTGTGCACTTTGTAAACATTTGAAAGATGCTGGCTTTTAAATGTGTCTGAGCTGTTTACTGACCAGCTGATTGAATCCTAATTGGCATTTTCCCTTCCATGTTTCCACATTCGTTCTTCCCGTACCCATGCCCTTGTTTTGACTCTTCCCCACCCCTCCTGGGACCCTAGTTTGTACAAGTAAGACTGGCACCATTTTACTCTCAGTGAGCTTAATGCCATGCTTTTTATGCATGTTTTTTTAATCTCACATCCACTTGACTTTTCCTATCTCTACTGATTGGGATGAAATGAGAAATAGATCGATGGCGTGATCCTTTTTGTGCTTTGTAATTCATAATGTTTTGATTGTTTTGAAGTGCAAGGAATTGATTTTTTCCCTCTTTTTTGTGTTGCTCATGTAAACTATTTTAAGGGAATAATGTTGTTGATGGGCCTTCAGCAGCACTTTAATTTGCTCTTTCACTGCGTCATGCTTTGACAAAGCAGTGAAGGTTCAATAATGTGTCTTCTGTGCGGTGCTGACAGGAGAAAGAAAAGTGTTTGTGTACTTGTTTTAGATATTTCCCTTTTTTAACCTGTCATCATGTTCTAACCTTGCTTCTTAGCTAACCAAATTTTTCGGACTAACTGGACATTTTGAAGGCCCCTGTACAATAACATCTTGCATGTCACACTTTGCCAGATGGATAGAGTATAATAAAGTCTGTGCTGGACTGTAAGTTATACATTTTGAGACATGGTGAATCATAACACCTTGATGATGTAAATAGCAACAAAAATGCAAATGCATCCAAACAAAAGACAAGCTTTGGCCATGGCGCTGGGTCAGAGGTTCACAAACTGCTTTTTTTTTGCCTCCATCTTTTCGGTTTATGCCTATTACTCTATTAAATAATTGCATGTACAATGTAATGTTGGCCAGTGGATTCTAAATTATTTAGTGTAGGGAGGATTCCTTATGTTCTTTTACAACAACAAGGAGTATAGTTTCATGTTTGGTCGATCGGTATGTTTGTAGATCGTAGCAGAAGTCACATTTTGTATTTGGTTCTAAATTCATCATCTTGAATTTATGACAAAAGATACCATCTTTACCTTTGTCTGGAACAGCCCAAAATCACAGTGTGTAGGGGCTTTAACTTTGATATACTTAATTAACTGCTTTGGTTTAGTCTAGTAGATTAATTTATGTTATTAAAGAATAACCTAACCCCACTGAATGATTTATGATAGATATCAATTGATGTAACCGAACGCATTTGAGGGTTTTCGGGCCTTTTTAAGTTTCTTGACCTCTTTCAGGCACCCTTAAACCACCCGGACTCATGGATTGATTTTTAAAACACAAATCCCCCTCCATAGCACAATGTAGTGAGACCCACAATGCCCTCCATGAGAGCGTATGGTCGCACTGCATTAAAAAGTACAGCGTTGTATCAAAGGAGAAAGTAACTCGTTTGGTGTTGATGTACCATCTTACCACCCTGCATCGGGAAAGAGAGAAAGAACTGGAGGCGTCACACGCAGTCGGAACAGTGTGTCTCCAGGGTTTTTAGCAGCAACTCTCAGAACACTGCTTTCTTTCTTATCTTTCCCCGACCCTGGCCTACTGTTCCTGTTGTGTGCATGGCATGTGATAACCACATTAATCTGTGTTGTCTCTCTCTCTCTCTCCCCCCCTACCTTTTTCTCTCCCTCTGCTCTTCTGTTACTTTCTCTAACTCTCTTTGGAAACCCAAGGAGCTGGTAAGAGCCTGACTAACTCTCCTCCTCACTCCTCCTCCACCTCCCTACATCTGTGTAACTGCCTTGTGTTCTGTGTGTTTTCTTGGTCCGTCCTTTTAATCCAAATCTGTGTGTGAGCCCGGACTCATGTCATCTGTATGTGTCAGTGGTGTTTTAATCTTACCCATAGCCTCCAGTTCATCATAACTGACCATTGGAAGTTTTGATAAAATGATACACGTTTATTTTTTTGCTCCCCAGAATCACTAATCAAAAAACCGTCATGTAGAAAAGAAAGTGTTAATGGCTTCCAGCTTTCTGCCTTTTTCATTCACGTAACATTGATTTTACCATCGTAGACTTATGCCACATGGATGACATATTTTATTCAAGTTAAACCTTTTTAAAGTCTACAATCAGGCCTTTGTAAAAACGGTGGCTGTGAAATACATCATTTTGCACATTTGTCTGTTGCCTGCTGGTACTCTAAATGATTCATGGCTACAATGGCTTTTCATTTCTGAGGGTATTTGACCTTGGTAAGCTATAATACACTTGTTGACTTAACTGCATAATTCAATATCTTTTTAAAATCATATTCCGGGGGAATGATCAAGCATAGAATTTCCTCTCCGATCTTACCAACCTGTCAACATATTTCGAGTCTACCTTGGGTTTCGAGACGTTTGGCTTACTGGCTCAGTAAGCCAAAGCTCATTTTAAAGTCTTTGCTGTCTGTATGGTTTTACATGCCCCTTTTTTTCTCATTCATTTGACTTAATTTCCTGGTATTTCAATGACAGGAGGAGCTCTGCAGTGACAGCGTGGAGAGGATTGTGGTCAACCCCAACGCAGCCTATGACAAATTCAAAGACAAGCACATCACCACTAAGGGACTTGGTCAGTTCATAGTGGATGATAGATCACTCTTTCATTACGTCTTATTAACTTAACTAACTCATCAAGGTAATACTGAAGGGTAACATCACCGCTAGTAAGGATATTGATTGAGAGTCACAACTAATTCCAAATAACTGTAGTGCATTAGACAGAGGTGTTTGTTTTTTTAGCCTTCCCTCAATTATATAAATGGGGTGGACAAAATAATAGACCTGTCAGTATAAAACAAGACAATTCAACAGCACCACAAACTGCAGCCTCCAACATGATCATACAGTTGAATCAACACCTCACTAAAATAGTTTTAGCTAAGTGTACTTATAAATACACTGGCACCTGAGTGTATTTTCTTCATTATGGAGGTTTCTGAGGTTGATTCAGTGTCCTTACATACAGTACAGTAGTCAGTCTTGTGACATATACAAAACAACATTACTGTCATCTTTTTAGAATAGCTCTTATGAAATACATTTACTCTTAATAGATAAAGATACTTACAAGAGAAATATAAATGGTCATAATACAAAACCGCAACAGTAAGGCAGACAAAGTTAACGCGTGCTGTTGCTTCGAAATGTTGCTCGTCTGTTGAGGACCTACCAAAGTGCACACATCCTTTTGCTGATTTCAGACTGGGCTCCATGCCTACAGTCTTCTTTTTCTGTCAGTTTTTTTCGATTTCTCTTACAACCCATTTATCTAATTTTCCCCAGACTTCTCAGACAGAATCAGTAGAAGCAGAAGAGTGGGCTATGAATCAGGAGAATTTGAAATCGTGAGTACATTCTGTTCAGCTGAAATTCATTATTTCACTCTTTATTCTTTTAGAACCATTGTGCTTTTTTTAGTTTTTTTTGTTTCACTACATGTTTTTTTCTGGTACAGTCAAGAGTCTGAGATGTCTGTGTTTTGTGATCGTTCTTGTCAGGGCTGCTCTCTCTGTACTAGACTCGGTTTGCTATTGTGTAATATTCATACCATCTCTCTTGCTCCCTCATCTTTGTTTAGCTCGGAGAGGGCTGTGGAGTGAAGGAGACACCCCAGCAGAAGTACCAGCGCCTGGTGAACGAGATCCAGGAACTCACTCAGGAGGTGGATGTCATCCAGGTGAACTGACAGCGCGCGCACACACACACACACACACACACACACACACACACACACACACACACACACACTTCTCCCTTAACCACAGCACTTGGCAAGGAATGGTACTCTTATTATCCAGCCTTTATCTTGCTGTCTGCACACAAATCCAATAGCCTTTCACAGAGGGACTTTCCTCCGCTCTGCTCCTTGACCACATCATCCGGTATTTATTTAGGGGAGTGCAACCTTTTAATTTAAGAGGTGTAATATTTATGACCAGTTCTTACTGTTGCACTAGAGACCTGAGTATCGGATCCAAAGGTTAGTACGGTACGCACAGAAGCATAAAATTCACAATGTAAATGAGTTTTGATTAAAACATTGAAAGGAATTGGTTTTCAGACTTACAAAGTTGCCACAACCCAGAAAAAAATCATCCCTTGGGTGTTGTTAACATGCACAGAGCAGTGTCTGCTGCTCTAGGACTCCAAATTCTAATTCAACCTGTGAACTGGCACTTTTTCTGACAATGTCTGTGGCTTTTAGCTCACGCAGGTCGTGCTGGCAGAACATGCAGCCTGTCTGTGGGGAACAAGCTGCTTCTCTGCCTCGAGGTTTACACTTATGAAAGACCCGACTTGCTCCAAGTAATGTGTGCCCGTTCATTAGGGTGAATGTCGTGAATGAAAAACTCAAACACTGTGCGCTTGGGTGAGAACACGCTGTAATGAGCTTCTGTAAAGCAGATTAACTGAGAAATAATGGCATAGTTTGATGATGGTGCTCATGCAGGGATCAGATATCTGTGCATGTCCAAAAAAGTGCCTGCTATATAGTAGATCACTATGGCATGAACTGTGCTTTGCTTTTCTCAATGTTAAAGGAAATTTCTGGCATTTTTCAACCTAGGTCTTATTGGGTCATGGGTCAAAATAAGTGTGCACCTGCCACCTCTGTTGTAGAGATTCAGGAACTGAAAGAACCTAAAGCTTTTTTAGCTTAAATTAATTTGGTTACCCTTAAGTAAATCCTTATGCAGTTAGCTATATAGCCAATCCAAACCCCATTTTAAAAAATAAACAATATTAATATTGCTTTGATTCAGTTCTGTCGGTCAGAAAAATCCAGTCAGGTACTAAGCGGCCTCGCTGTCTCTCCGTTTCCAGGCTGCCACGAAGGAAAGCAATGCAGAGGAGCGCCTGACCCCGGTGGTACTCGCCCAGCAGGCAGCACAGCTCAAACAGCAGCTGGTTTCTGCCCATCTCGACTCACTGCTGGGACCACAGGCTCACATCAACCTGGCTGACCCAGATGGAGCGCTGGCCAGGTGAGAATGAGAGTGGCGTGACAGGACGATAAAGCAAGAGGACAAGCATCTGGAATCTGAAACCTGAAGCTACAACCTATGAGACCCAGACAGAGTGATGAGCGGGGATGAAGGGAATGGATGGAGGGGAATTAATCTCACTGAGCCCTGTACTATAACCCAGATATAAGGAGTACACAGCTGGTATTAGTGGCCCACATAAACTCAGCTGATCCTAGTGTAGCACTATCCAGGGAGAACAAAAACTGATGGGCAGATGATTAAGGAAGGGAAATAAAAACTGGAGAAGGTGAGCGATTAACTGAGAGAAGGCAGAGAGAATAAAAATGTACTGGTGCAACATGTTGGGCCACAACTCTGCACGAGGAAAGGAACTGGAGAGAGAAATGGAAGAACAAGTGCTGAAAACAGTTCTTAATAGACCCAAGCTCACATTGACCTTGCAGTTTACAACACAGCCTGAAAGGATTGGCGGCAAGAGAGGAGGTGGGGGCACAGCAGCACATGGTGCTGATAACAATATTGAACATATAATCCTTTTCTGTCTCCCTTTTCCTTCCTTCCTTCCTGCAGGCGTCTGCTCACCCAGCTGGAAGCGGCCAAGGGCAGCCGTGGCAGCTCTGCAGGAGACACCAAGCCGACGGCATCGGCTAAGGGCCCAGATGGAGTGGTACTCTACGAGCTGCACAGCAGACCAGAACAGGAAAAATTCAATGAGTCTGCCAAGGTAAAGTGGGAGGGGAGGTGGAGGCAGCAGAGTCAAGTGTCTCGGATGAATGCATTGGCAAAATGAGCAAATATTTCAGCAGTACGATCAGCTAGACATGTTTTGTTTTCATCCTCATGAGAGGAACGTCAGAATATTTGACGGCAATAAACGGGACAAAAGGCAGGAAGGTGTGTGCGTGGGCGTTTATGTGTGTCTTGTGGGATGCTGCTTGTCACTGACAGCCATGTGTTGCCTTGTTCCGTCCCTGTAGATGGCGGAATTGGAGAAGCGTCTAGCTGAGCTGGAGATCGCTGTTGGCTCAGGATCAGACAAGCAGGTACACACCGACTCACACACAGTCTTCACACACATACATCCTCTTATGCTTCTGTCTTTCATTCACACCAGCAGAATTTGCATGCTGCTGTTGCTTTGAAACCATCCACAAAGTGAAATAGAAATAAAATCTTCCACTTCATTTACATTACATTTTACATTACATTTAGGCATTTAGCAGATGCTTTTATCCAAAGCGACTTCCAAATAAGAGCTTTACATAAAGTGCATAGAATCATGGACGAAAACAACAAGATGTCGTATCAAATAATA